>JAQSVH010000005.1:230539-245371 GCA_029448705.1 Adansonia digitata
ACCCTCAAAATCACTAAAAAGCACCACAAACGTCTAAACAACCCCTTCCCTTCCACCCCAAGATATCTCCCCTTCATTCAAGGCAATCTCTCCGTCAATTGCCAAACACTGCCTCCCAACCAAAATTTTCCAGTTGGGAAGGATTTTCAGCTTCTTTGGAGCACCGCAAATGGTGGGTATCTCTCAATTTCTCACCTATCTCAACCTTCAAAATCATTATGGTCCACCATCCCTGGAGAGGCTTTTATATCTGCAGCCTTGGCTGACACAGAGGTCGAAGAAAGCAGGGGATCTTTTGCTTTCAAAGATAGAGATGTTCAGCTGGTTTCTGATCGCCAGAGTATCGAAGATATAATTTTGATCAATCGATTTGATGATGAACTTCAGGACTTTTTACCTCATTATTCGGATTTGGACCTTCTCAAAACAAATTCCAAATTTGCAGATTCCCCTGTTTTGGTTATAACGGGGCACATTTTCAGCAGCAAAAGGAAAAGGAAGTGGCTTCAAAGTTCAGGCATTTATAGGGATACAAAGTTTAAGACAAAGGGACCTTTTGCTTCAGCAAGGTATTGGATATTGTTTGATCAAAAGGACAGTAACCAAATTGGATTCCAAGTCAAAGTTGGACAACCAAATTTTCGGCTTTATCACCACAAAGCTTCACCTCCAACGGTTCCAGGAAAGTACCAGCGTTTGAGGAGGAAACTAGGTCGGTATCGAAAACGGAAGCTGGGATGGTGCTGGTTCCTTACAAGGACGAAAGGGTTGATCACAACTTCTTCATCGGAGGAGGAACTAGAAGAATCGAATGTTGCAGAGCCTACCGCAGAATTCAACAGGGTTTGTTTAACCTATGCAAGTGAAGGAAATGAGAGATTTTTCGGTTTTGGAGAGCAGTTTTCTCACATGGATTTTAAGGGTAAAAGGGTACCCATTTTTGTTCAAGAACAAGGTATTGGGAGAGGAGATCAACCTATTACTTTTGCTGCTAACTTGGTTAGCTACAGGTAAGATTGAAAAGTCAAAACCGCTTTGCCATTAATCATTTATAAAGGCTAGGTTCAAGCATGAATTTGATGGCTTTGATCTCACAAAGAATTTCTTTGTTGTAGAGCTGGGGGAGACTGGAGTACTACTTATGCTCCTTCACCCTTCTATATGACATCCAAAATGAGGTCTCTTTACCTGGAAGGATACAACTATTCTATATTTGATCTGACTCGATATGATAGGGTCCAAGTACAGGTATTTTTTCAGTACATGACATCATAAAATTGAATTTCAGATTTGAAACAAATCGTAAGACAGTATTGAATTTGCTTACGGAACAATTTATGCAGTTTGTTGAACTAATATGTCTTTATATTCTAGAATTATTGGTTGTGATCTACTGAATCGTATGTGGACTTGAGATTAATAAATGTCATAAAGCTGTTAAGGAATTTGGTTGTTTGAGGCTCATTCAGATTTAAAACTTGCAGTTTCCTATTTTCTGTATGCTGGAGCTTGCAGATACATGGAAATGCAATTCAAGGGAGGATACTGCATGGAAACTCACCTTTGGAGATCATTGAACACTTCACAGAAGCTATTGGGAGGCCTCCTGAGCTCCCTGAATGGGTGATATCTGGAGCTGTGGTCGGTATGCAGGGCGGCACAGAAACCGTACGTGCTGTTTGGGATAAATTGACAACTTATAAGGTTCCCATTTCGGCATTTTGGTTGCAGGTAATGGCACTAGCCTTTATTCAACACTGAAACTGACAGAGATCAACAAGTTTTCTCTTCTAATTTCAGAAAATATTAAAATTCTTGAAACCTGAGTCAATTTTGTGTTATTTCAGGTTTTTTAATTATACATTTATTCTTACTTTGTTGATAATTTTGAAGAGTTGGAACTGCATTATGTGATCCATCAGCCAGTATTAGATGATTTCAAAAGAAAATTTTACTCTGCTCAAAGAAACATAATAAAATAAAGAACTCGAAATACAAGTTTTTAGTCAGTTTGATTTGAAGCTATTATGCTGTAGGACTGGGTGGGGCAAAGGGAAACATTAATTGGATCACAACTATGGTGGAATTGGGAAGTGGACATAACAAGGTACCCAGGATGGCAACAGCTGGTTAAAGATCTTAGCACACACTACATCAAAGTGATGACATACTGCAATCCTTGTTTGGCACTGGTACTTTTCTTCCTACGACAATGCTTCTTTGCTTCCTTTTGTTAAAGCCATAGCAATGACCAAGCTAAGTATGTGCACTTATATAACCAATATAGAGTGTTGCAATTATTTCTCTGAGAAGTTACTGAAGATTTTTCAAATTGAGCATAGCATTTCCAAGTGATTTTTTTTTTTACGAAGCACTGCACTATTGTTTGATAACTGATGTAAGCTTGCAACCTTCTTTGAGACTTCAACTTCCTTTTACAGATGGATAAGAAGCCAAACAAAAGGAGAAATCTCTTGAAGGAAGCAAAAGAGCTGGACATCTTGGTGAAAGATAAGCACGGAGAACCATACATGGTTCCAAATACAGCGTTTGATGTGGGAATGTTAGACTTGACACACCCTGTCACTGCAAGTTGGTTCAAGCAGATTTTACAGGAAATGGTGGATGATGGAGTCAGGGGATGGATGGCTGATTTTGGTGAAGGCCTACCAGTGGATGCTGTACTGTATTCAGGTTTGATTCTGAACTGCCTTTGAACTAGTCTTCATAGGATCAAGGTGATTCAAAGAACTTGCTTCTTTTCTTGGGTCTCTTCTATTGTAGTTTCTTTTGTAGTTATCCATGTGCAGGATGATTGTAATGATGAGACTTTGAAATTTTTTGATGATTTGATTCCCAAATTTCAAAGGCAGTTGTTACATTCTTTCTAAAAATATCAAGTTCCTCAGAATCCACAATTACAAAAACGTTGGAGCATAATAAGCTATACATTCACCAATGCACCATATGTTCTGTCATTTTTGGTGGCAATGGTTTCAATCATCACCAAACTAGTTTGTCATCTCAAGCTAAACTAAAATATTTCGAGACTTTAATTGGCAGTCATTTCCCATGCTGTCTTCGACAAATGCTTAGATCTCGTAACTTGTTGTTTTCTAAATTTATCACCCTAGTAAGTTGCTCTTCAATTTCAATAACAAGAATAGTAAATAGTCCTTGTGCAAAGTATTTTATAACTGTTTTGTGTTCAACATCCTCAAATCATTTGCACCCTTTCTTGCAAAGTGCGGTAAAAATAGGAAGTTTGTTGGCAGATTAGATGTTTACATAATTGTTTTCTCTTTCCTAGCCCCTCCTCCTCTCCTTTTTGTTCCTACTTTTTCCTGTTGATCTATATTGATAAGGATATACTCTTCATTTCAGGTGAAGATCCTATTTCTGCGCATAACAGATACCCAGAACTGTGGGCTAAAATAAATCGTGAATTTGTGGAAGAATGGAAAAATAATCGGGCACGAAAGGAGAGAGAAGATCCAGAAGAGGACTTAGTCTTCTTCATGAGGGCTGGTTTCAGGGATAGTCCTAGATGGGGAATGCTGTTTTGGGAAGGGGACCAAATGGTGAGCTGGCAAGCTAACGATGGGATAAAGAGTTCTGTTGTTGCCCTATTGAGCAGTGGACTCTCTGGGTTTGCTTTTAACCATAGTGATATTGGAGGTTACTGTACTGTAAACTTACCTATTATTAAGTATTGCCGAAGTGAAGAGTTGCTTTTGAGATGGATGGAGCTAAATGCATTCACTGTAGTTTTCCGAACACATGAGGTAATTCAAAAGCCTTCATGCGTAATCATTGTCAATATCTTCATTTTTGTTTAGTTAAAAATTAAATGAGAAGACTCCTTAAACTTCAGCAAAAACTATGAGGTCCTTTAACTTTTAATTATTACCTGGAACACAAGTTACTTATCTAACTTCATTCAAGAGTAATTTCATTCGGTTAGAAAAGGTGCTATTGATTGATATGTCATCTTTGTGTCTCTATCTTAGCATAATTCAGGATCTTTATCGAAATATGGTATACAAGTTTAGGCATAGTGAAGTGAGTTTTAAAGGTTACTGAGTGCATGAAAAAGAAGCCCTCTGATATTTTGTTACCCCCCGCCAAAGCCTCCAGATTTTTAACAAAATATTTGAATTCTTGACCTAAAGATGACAATAACTGGCACTATGGTGTGATATTGTGAGTGACTGATATCAATCTGTCTGGCAGGGAAACAAGCCTTGGTGCAACAGCCAGTTTTACTCTAATGACCAAACACTATCGCATTTTGCACGCTTCGCTAAAGTGTACAAAGCTTGGAAGTTTTACAGAGTCCATCTTGGAAAGGTAATGCCAGCGATATGCAGTTATGCATGGATAACTCAAGCAACATTATTTAATGATCTGACAATCCTATTGCTCTCGTTGTTTTAAACTTGTTTGGATGTGCACAAAAACAGGAAGCTGCTGAAAAGGGATTTCCTATCTGCCGTCACCTATTTCTTCACTACCCAGACGATGAGCATGTTCAAAGCTTGAGTTATCAGCAGTTCTTGGTAGGCAGTGAGATCCTAGTGGTTCCTGTGCTTGACAAGGGGAAGAATAATGTGAAAGCTTATTTCCCAGTGGGAGAAACATGTACTTGGAAACATATTTGGACAGGAAAGCATTACCAAAGACAAGGTTATGAAGCTTGGATTGAAGCTCCATTTGGTTATCCCGCTGTATTTGTTAAGGTAGGCTCTACAGTTGGAGAAACCTTTCTGAGAAACCTGAGAAATCTTGACATTCTTTAAGCACAAAATATTGTTAAAGAAGCCATATAAAACCTATAGTTTTTACTCTTTTTTTTTTCCTTCTTTTTTTCAAATTCAAGGGTCTTCTAATGTCGTCAGCTTAAACACATGAAAAATGTATAAAAAACAAACCATTGTGTTAACTCTTAATCTTTGTTTCTTGGGAAAAAAAAAGATAAAAATTTATAGTGACCCTCAAATCTCAAGCCTTAGGTTTCATTTGGTTTTTTGTCCATCATTGTGTTGAAAAAAAGAAGGGGGGGTACATATAGTATTAGTACTTTATAAGTTGTTTAAATCTATAAAAATAGTATTACTATGGAGCTTAATAATGTCTCCTATCCTGTTACGAGCGATTTGGGTGAAGAATGCATCAATCAATCCAATCCGTTTCAATGCGTACTTTTAAATTAATAAGAAAATGCGCATGTTCTATAAGTGCTTGATTCAATTGCTCTTATAAGTTTTGAGCTTAATATATATATTAATTTACAGTAGATGCAACAATTAAAATTTTAAATTAATAAATTTGTAATTTAAATTTAATTATTATTGATAAATTAGGTAAAGTATGGAATAAATTTTTATCTAATTTGACAAAATTTTTGCCGCGTAAATTATTAAACAATCCAATAACAGTGGAGCCATAGGAAGGCTGCTTTTATCCTTTAAATCCATGAACATATATTTGAACAGGTAATGTCATCAAATTATCACTACAATTTCTATTTTACTCCCATGGCTATAACACATACATATAACAGCGTTATTAAAATGAATCGAAGTAGATAAAACTTCTCTCTTCAAACCAAACTCATGAATATGCAATTTTTTTAAAAAAAAAAATCACATAAAAATATTTAAATTTTTATTTAAATTAAATTAAATTTATTAAATTATTATTTATCAAAAATAACTTTTAAAAACATTATCTTATTATGTAAACATTAAGATATATATATATAAATTTTAATATAATTATATTCTGTTAATAGCGATTACTCTATTAATAATGATCATTCTAATTATAAATTGAAATTACAATTGAAATATTTGAAAACGGTTATTTATAAACTATATAATTAATATCATGTACATACTTATAAATGGCGGTGTTCATGAGCTGGTTTGTAGCAAAAAAATATTTAAATTTTTTTATCTCAATCCACTGATATTAACCATATTTACTGTTTATAGTTAATAAAAAATTATTTTATATTAATATTTATATATTTCATAATTAAATTTAAATAAAAATATTTTTTAATTATTAAATATTAATTCAGACAGGGTCAAGCCGCTCAATTGACTAAAGGCTTGTCTAATGCCTAACCTGAGCTGGTCGGACCTGGGCTATGTAGAAGTCTACATATTGACATGTTTGATATTTTTTAATTTTTAAAAGATTTAGATTTTATTAATAAATAACTGGTTTATATTGATATTCTTATTCTCAAAAATATATTAATGTTTTTGTCAAATTATTTATTCATATCATGCCCTGAACATCATACACAAACCTCCTGTGGTTTCAAAAATAATGCACTTAGCGCTTGAGGTTTGATGAAATATATAGTAACCTCTTAAAGATTCATTTACTAAAACTCTCTTTGAAAACAAATGGAGCCATAGTGTGGTTCGATTGGGGCTTTTTCGTTACCTCCAACCAACCCCCAACGGTGTTTGGATACCATATTGGCCGGTTATTTTTCTACTGGAGCATCATATGCTCCATCGGAAAAAATGCCCTCCGGGTGAAGGCCATTTATTTTTATAACCTTATTTTTTTTATATTTTACTTCAAAATGTAAAATATTTTTAATCTAATATAATAAAATACATTTTATTATTATAACCAATTAATATATACATATTTTATTTTATAATTCATAGAAATTAATTAAAAATAATAATTTAAATTTAAATTATTATTTAACATAAATATAATTTTAATATATATTTTATTATTTAGTACATCTCTAAAAATGTTTAATTATCTATTATATCGATATATATTTTTATTTAATGTCTTTAATGATCATTTTAATTCATCTCACCATCATCATTGCTTTTGAATTTATTCACATATCTCACTATTTATTTTAATCTCACCATTACAGGAAGTAATTTCATTATTATTGCTATTTTAATTTTATCAAAGTCAATCTCACAGAAAATCAAAATAGAACCTAAATAAATTTTAAATAAAAATATAATTATATCGTTTTAATCATAAGTTATGAATTTTCTATTTATTTTTATTCATTTTTTAATTACAAAAATAATGAGAATTTAATTAGTTTTAAAATTATCTCTAAGTTCTAATTGAACTTCAAAATAGAAAATTTTAAATAGAACCTAAATAAAAATAGAAAAATAGATAATTAAAAAATTATCAAAGTCAATCTCACAGAAAATCAAAATAGAACCTAAATAAATTTTAAATAAAAAGATAATTATATCGTTTTAATCATAAGTTATGAATTTTTTATTTTTTTTATTCATTTTTTAATTACAAAAATAATGAGAATTTAATTAGTTTTAAAATTATCTATAAGTTCTAATTGAACTTTATTTTAATTCAAATAAATGTTAAATATTTTACAGTTATCTTTATATCAATTATTTATTAATATAAAGTACACAAACCCCTAAGGGTTAATAGAAAATATACTTATCCCTATAGTTTGAAAAATATCGACTCATTCCCAAGGTTTGATGAAAAATATATTAACCCCCTTAAGCTTATTTACTAAGTGAAATTTAAACAAAAAGACAAATTTACGATTTCTTAATATTAATTATTTTTGTTTTGTTTATTTTTGTTTTTGTTTTTTCATTCTCTTTTATCTAAGACTTTTTTAACTAAAAATTTATGAAAATGTAATTAGGTTTAAAATTATTTTTTAATTACGATAAAAATTAAATTCTAATAAATTATATTCTAATGAATTGCATGCGAAATTTTTTAAACTTATTTCGAATTCAATATATTAATTTTGAAATGAATATGTTATTTATTTTGAAATAAATTAATAAAATTATTTTAAAAAGTTTAACAAAAGTAAATTGATTAAAATAAAAAAAATGAGAAAGGATGAAAACAAGGAAAATGAGGGTACTTAACATTTAAACTATAATTTAAAAATATATATTAATTTGATTAATGAAATCCTAATATCAATTGCTTTTTTTAGAGAAATAAAATATTAACATATGTCAATTTATTTTTTTAAAAAAATTCTCATGGATAATAATTATAGTTTTTTCCTTTATTTCTCTTCATACATTTTTAATCAATTTTCATGTGAGTACATATTAAATATTTTAAATTTATCTTTAATTCAATTATATATTAACTTTGGGGTATGAACTCACTAACTTTGGCTACTTAAAATTTGTTTATTTAAAAAATGATAAAGATTTTATAAACTGGCCCTCCTTTGGGAAAAGTATGGGAAACTTTGTGAGTTATTAACATTTTTACTTTAAGATTTATCAAGCAACTCGCTTTTCTTTCCTTTCTCAATAGGTAATTTTTCTTTAATGTAATCATTATTTCATTAAATTTTGGTTTTCCTTAAAATGAAAATTTCTTTTGAAGTAACTAAACAAGCAGATTGACATAGCATTTTGAGACAAGGAACATGTTTCTATTAATGTTTTTGACATGTCTTTCATTTGACTATAAGTGTTAATCTTGTATGCTAATAAATGTGATCAAACAAAATTCGATCATCTAAGTTCTAGATTTAAACATATTTTAGATATCAACTGCATAATTAACCCCGTAAAAATTTTGTTAAATACATGAAAGCACATCTAAACCTAATAATATTACAAACAATTACATAAATATGATAAGAAAAAAATAATTAAGATACGATATGATATGATGTGATCTAGATAAACGAATGAAAATCGATACAATATGACTTATTAATGTATATCAAACTTTGTATAGATATAAAATACAAAAAACATAATTATAACATGATAAAATATACGAATATGATACAGATATAGGAATTGTCAGATCTAATCGTATCCTTGTTGTGTCCGTTTTCATTGAAGGAAAAAGAAAGAATAATATGCAAAACTGCAATACGTATTGAATGTGTTTCACCAACCAAACATTTATCTCCAATTTCACTAACATCATTAGCCATTACCTTGTTAATTTCCATTTCTTATTTCTTAAAGAGATCATTTGATCACTCAACATTCACTGCAAACACCATACGCACAGAATATGGACCACCGGACCATGTTAGAGACCCAAAATTGTAGCCACTAGAAGCCTCCCTGCCATCAAATGACACTTTGAAAGAAATCCTCTTTACATTCTCAACAAACGTAATCTTTTTGGGTAAAACCTTCACTTTCAGTCCCAATGGAGCATGCACAATGGCAGTATATGTGACGTTTGGGAGTCCAACATTTGTAGCCCTTCTTTTAATAGTTCGGAAACCTCCTCCTTTGTCTAGTCTACTGATGGAGATTGATGGATAATTGATGTTGGAAACGAGATTATCAGAGGATTTTCTGGGACATTTGAAGTTTGTTTTTGACATGGATCGAATTGTTTTCTCTGGGGATCCATTATAACAAAGGAATCTTAAATAATCTTCCCTTGTTGTTTCGAAGACTAATCCCGGATAAAGGGCTTTCAGCGGGTTTATTTCTCCAACTCCCATCTCGTGTGGGATGGCAAAGGAACCTGAACTATTCGTTAATGGTTCCCCCATGTTATCATACACAGTTGCTGCATTGGGGGGGAAAAAAGGAACAATGTAAATCATGACTAATTCCATATATTAATTCAGAGCTTAAAATGTTGTAACTTTACCAGTAGTCATGAGTGCTGATCTGATCATGGAAGACGTCCACTTAGGATGTACTGATTTAATGAGTGCAGAAGCCCCTGTTACATGTGGACAGGCCATTGATGTTCCAGATTTTATGGCATATTCAAGCGGCTTCTTGCCAATTGAACCACTCCCTTCTTCAACTTTTGGAATCACTGCAGCTAAAATGGCAACTCCTGGAGCCATTATATCAGGCTAAAGGAAGGGTAAATAAAGATTAAGAAACTTGAAGGTATATTAGTGTTATATGTACTATTGATGTCAATTACAAACTTAGTTTCAAATTTTACACTTCTGAACAAGGTTTTTATGTGATAGAGAAAGACCTTGAGAATGTTTTCTGTTAGTACACTGGGACCTCTGGATGAAAAATATGCCACGACTGGTGCTGGTCTATGTCTTGGAATATCAGCTGTAGGAAGGATAGTAGCAGTTGGATTCCTATCATAACAAAAATGAAAAACTTACCAATATTAAAAGATATTTCCAGATAAGACTAGAAAAGAAGCATATTATTTTATAGAAAGGCTTGCATACACATTTGTTGCCTAGTTAGATTTTTGTTTCTCGTTTAAGTAAGTTATTTCAAGGAATGAAAATGGAACAAAATGGTGACCAAAAAGATATAAGGATACTTGAATTTTTGAGTAAGAAAATATTACCATTATGTCTGCAACTCCCAAAATATTAAGGTGGAAATGCATGGCATAGTTGTCTAAGCAAGTGATTCATTATAAACAGAAAAATACACGTGCCCTTACTTGTTAGAATTGATGTACTTCAGGATCTTATATCCTATAGTGCTTCTGACTTCTGTGAACGGAAATGCCCCTGAATCAAAAGGAGAACCTTTTTCATCTTCATTGATCAAAATCAATCCTTTGGCTTGAGCATCTTCTACTACTAGTTTCTTAATTTCCCTCGATATGATTGGGAAAGTGTCGAAACAAACAATGATCTTCCCTTTCACCTTCTCCGGATCTAAAGATCCAGGATAGCAACTCCTACAATTAATATGGAAAGAATTCATTATAACAATGGCTACAATACCAACCAGCTTAACAAGTGTCAGTCATTGTCTTCATCAATATTTTTATATAATAGTAGTGCTAGTGATTTGGCAATATTTTGTATAGTCAAGTTTAGAAAATAATGTAATAAAAAAGCACCTGGCTTCTGATATTGGGCTGAACTTAGCAGCAATGTCCTTTCCATATGCAATAGGATAGGTCTCTTTCGAGGTGAGGTTTGAGAAATTGATGGCAGATCCCTTTCAGCACAAAAGCATGAAAATTATCTTAATTATAAATATAAATATATAGACACACACAAATAGGAGCAATAAGTGTATAGTTAACTTCCCTAATAAAATTATCTTACTTGAAAGGTTCTTCCATTTCCTAGAAGCAGTGCAGATTGGAAATCCCTATCAATATTAGAAGCTGCGACAGTGAAAATCCATGGTGCTGCATTAATAATAGTGAAAGGATCAGGCCCTTCATTGCCCCCTGAACATACAACCATGACCCCCATCTGTTCTGCATGAAATGCTCCAATAGCAATGGGATCTTTTAAGAAATCAGACTGGAAAAGAGAGCTCATCCCAATAGAAATGGAGATAATATCAACACCATCCTTTATCGCGTCGTCAATTGCCTTTAGAATGGTGGAACCGGGACAACCGTCTTCGGAACATGCCTTATACATTGCAATTCTAGCATAGGGTGAACCACCCCTGGCAGTTCCTTGAGCCAAGCCATTGTAACTAGTGTTGGCGACTAGGGCACCGGCTGCAATGGAAGCAGTGTGAGTTCCATGCCCTACAGTATCCCTTGGAGACTTGTCAACTCTCATTTGTGTGGTCTTGTTACCACTGGCATTAGATGTGTGCTGGACATTGTAGTACCTTGCTCCTATCAACTTCCTAGATTAATTACAAGTTACAAACAACTAAAAATTATTACATTGTGATTAAAAATTTCAAAGGTAAAGTTATCAAATTTGGTGGCAGAAGACATGAATTTCACCTATTACAGTTAGACCTTTTGAAATCTGGTCCCTCCATGCAAACTCCTTTCCATCTTGTAGGTATTTCTCCCATTCCTTCATCTCTAAAACTTGGAGACTCAGGCCAAATTCCTGAAGCAATATCAATTTCAATAATAAACCTGTGCACTCAAATAACTAATAATTCTTGAACTAAATACATATCTTTTATGTCCTTTTTATTTTACATTTATTTTTGTTTTTCTTCATCGACTTTTGCCTTGGATATATAGGATATTGAAATCTGATTTCTGAAAAGATTACTTTGACACGACATTTAGCTCTAGATAATGCTCCAATTTCAACAGCCAAAGTACAACATATCTAGATGTCAATCTGTTGGCTTCAATTCCATCTAACTGATAAGCAGTACATCCTCATCTAAAGGATCCCAAGTCGACAATTTGGGGTCCATGAACAATTTTTTATTGGGCAATAACATTTTGCTTTTAAATTTCGACAGTTAAATATGTTTGTATTGTGATCAATATAATATACGTATCGGATCGATTTAAAATTTTAAGTATATTAAAAATATAATTATATTCTTAAATCCAACATTGATTATTAAATATCAATTGTCCAAAAAACTATAAAAATATATAAAACTAATTAGTTTTTTGTACCGATGTTGATTGATTCTTAGGGTATCAAACTATACAAACTTGAACATACATTTATAATTCTCTAGTTATAAATACATACGATATGGACTGGGACTCGAGTTTCAAAATTGTTTTGCTAAAAATCTGATTCAAAACTTAATTGAACCTTATTTTTTTTCAATCAAGTCCACTCATTGGCCTTTGAAACTATGTTCAAGTCCTCCCATTTAGCAGGCAGTTTCGATCATTGTACAAATATATATTACAGAATTTAAGGCAAATTAAACTAACATCTTCCGTAGTTTCAAGTTTAGTTAAACCTCGTGTTTATGTTTCGTTCTTGGCCTTTAAGATATATATTAATTTTAAAAGGAGTTATGTTGTTAATTTTACTTCAAAAATTATGAAAATATCTCTAAAGAAATGCATTTGGTGTGAAGTAATAGGGTATGGAATCAGCCCAAATTCAGTGGGCTCACAGTATTCTATTGTTTGGTTCAAAAAGAGCAGGAGAAATAGGGGAGGCTGAATTAGGCTATATTCAACGCAAGGCTTAATAGCCATTTAGTGATCTTTATTGAATGGTTATTCAAGTTTGGGTAAAATAAAAAATTGATCTAAATTTGAATTCCTTTTATTATAACCTATTCATACATAAGCATATCATTAGTAGTAGTGTTTATAAGTTGGATTAAGTTAAATTAGGTTTAAATAGTGATAAATTTTACTTGTTTATATCTTATCTAGATTCGACTACACTCGACTCATCAAGCTGAAAACTCATTTTACTATTTGAAATATATTAAACTATTAAAAATTATTTTTAATTAATATTTTATTATAATTAAATTTAACTAAAAATATTATTATTAATTAAATAGTAATTCAAAACAAAACGAGTCAATTGTAATTATTAAAACTTATAATAAACTTGGTTCAATTCAAACCAGAAAAACAACTTGGCTTGTAAACGGATTTGATCACTCACCAAATGTGCAGGTTTTAATACTAAGGAGCCATTAAAATGTTGGAATCTGATAACTTAGAAATTTTAGATTTGAATTTTGAGAAATAAAAGTTTGACTTATGAAATCATTCAAATAGTGTTACTTTTCATTGTTTAACCTTAAATCACAAGTAATAATCTTATATAAATATATAAAAGTCAAAGTTTTTGACAAAAAAGAATTGTTTTACATAGACGATCTAACTTTTTGACATGTGGATGATCTTAAATAATTAATATATATCTTTTATTTAATTATTTTGATTTGATTTAAACTTTCATATAATATTTTTTTTTTTTACATTTTAATACCTTTTACATTTGTAACATCCACATAATAGTAAATGTTTCAATATTTCAAAACTTTCTAATTCACTTACCTTTCGCATTATACAATTAGTGGTAACTTTTAAAACATTTACCATAATTTCTCTAGATATACGTAGTAATATAATAGTAAATGTTTTAAAAGTTACCACTAACTTTAAATGTAATAAGCTTAAATATATAAAAAGATATGAAATTATTTGATCTTCTTCAACAAAAAAATATTCTTGGCTATCCTTCACTTAGTTTTATGTTTATTTTTTTATATAAATTTATTTGGTAGTCTTGCTTATACTCTGTTATGAGTTTTTTTTTTTTTTTTTGAGGTTTTATTTGTATATTTTATATGTGGGGTTTTGTTTTAGAATAACAAATTATCAATTCTATATTTTGGTTTTTTTTTTTTTCTCTTTCAATTTGTTGAGAGTGAGTTGGTAAGATCTATATTACTCAGACTAGAGTAAGTATCGGATATGAGTCTAATATAGGTATGATGAATTTTTCAAATATTTAGAGAATCATCCACAAACCCATGTCCGAATATTTTAGATACAGATGTTGAATATGAATATTTTGTATGGTGGATAAATTTAAAATATGTGTTATAAATAAATTTATTAAAATATAAATATATTTCCATGGCACACTTTTAAAATTATTAATCATGTAAAAAAGAGAGAAGAGAAAGAAAATTAACTCTTGGTAACTTTTCTGACTAATGAAGATTAATTTCTCGCTAAAAGGGAGTGATCCATTTTGCATAAAAATTTGGAAAGAGCAAATAATGGGACATGAATAACTAAAGCTATTAATGCTCTACCCGGATCCGATTAATTTCGGCCTTTGGACAGATAGGTAAGAGAATGCTAAAGTTGAATCGCGCTGTATTCTACAATTTATGATTTAATTAGAGATGGTGCAAATAAGGATCTCAATCTTTCTTCTCTCTTTACATTTTGGCCATATGTGTAACATCCTAAAGATAAGGATCTCTAAGTAGGGATGGCCCTCCATTTTTTGGTTTGTTTCGTTTGAGTTTATAGCATACCACCTAAAGTTATATCCCTATATCATTATCATATATGGCATAATCAATAGAGTCATCACATCAGCACTTTAACATCCAAAAAAAATTTGTCAGTTTATCAAAAAGTGCTAAATTTAGTGAAAATGCCTTTTTT
>JAQSVH010000005.1:255855-272329 GCA_029448705.1 Adansonia digitata
CAGAATGTATCGATACATTTGGTCCAAAAACCTTGATGGCATCGATACAATGATCATTGTATTAATACTATGAACCACTATATGGATACATGTTGATATGTACCGATACATTTCTTTACATAATGCATGTTTTGGTCTTGGCATGGTCTAGTATCGATACACAAGGTCCTGTATCGATACAGAGGCTCATGTATCGATACATCTATATTTTGTATTGATACAAATGGGGGCAATTCAAATTTTTGGATCGTTGGAGCATTGTATGGATACATGAGAACCATGTATCGATACATTCAAGTAAAATTATGAATTTTCTCATATATTTTGTCCCCGGACACCTTGAACTTCATTATTTGATGCCACATATTTGCATTGACCTTTTGTATGATCCTTAGGCCTTTGGTATGATCATCGCCCCGTCTCACGTCCATGCTCTAGATTGCTACAAATTAGCCCGAACAAAATAAGGTGTTTACAATTATGTGAAATCAAACGATAATATCACGGATCCATTATGAAAGGCTTAACAAGAGAGCAAGTCTATAAATCATCGAGGATAATGAAACTTAAGCTTACAAATTAAAAGCAACATAATGGCAACCCAACCTAGTTGACAAGAGATCCCAAGATCTATGTTCAAAGAGACAACTAAGTTATGTTAACTTAGAGTGAGCACTAAAAAAGTTAACATTCTTACTCATTTCTATTGTGAACAAGTGCTACATGCAAAAGAGTTAGGATAAGCTATGCTTTTAATTATTCTTATAGCTTGATGGAATAAAGTGGACTATTACAAAATGCTTTTGATAAGAAATCACTATGTGTGTATGAAATATGGTCATTTATATGAGAATTAATAAAATTCTTTATAGCACTCTTAGAAACTAGGATATGTTTGAGGCGAAAATGAACACAACCATGATAACCAAGGGTATTCGAAAAGGGATTGTGCGACACCTATTTTCTTGGTTTACAAAAAAGGCTGAATAGTTTAAAACATTAAATTCATTAATTAGCCAAGTAAATTCAATAGTTATCATAAAAGAAGGTTTAAAGCTAAAAGCTCGCTATGCTGATATAATAACTCTTCAAAGTTATTCTCTCTCATATTTTGAGTTAGTTCGTCATTTTATTCAAACAATTTTCACTATGTAGTGGATTGTTAGATATCAATGGCATAATATGTGTGTGTAAATAGGAAATACATATGCCAATATGTAGGTTGTCGCATGTAAATACATGTTGCATGATTAATATCCATGGTTAATAAGAAATAGATCTCATAGTGCCCACTTGAAGAGGAAGAAAATTGGTTAATAGTGTTGCATATTAGCAATTCCATATTGGAAACATATGGCTTATTTATGTGGTATATATAGGCTAATTTCTAATGTAAGGTTGGGCTTTAAGGGGAACCCAAGCTTGAAGGTTGAGTTCTACATAAGGTTGGACTACACCACACACACATGCGTGTTGCGCCTCTGAGGCTAGCCGAGCCTAGGCTTGTGCTTGGGTTAAAGGACAAGTGGGCCTTATCTTTCTAGAGCCTATCCCATCAGTGGTTTAAGCTGACCCGACCGATTTTATTTTAATCTGGATAAGATACTCCTATCAAAGCAATTTCAAATTTTCAAAATGTTATTTAAATTTGAAACTTAAAAAATGTTATCTGGATTTTGGTTTCTAAGAACGGTTGTAACCGTTTGATATTATGGCTTTTATTCTATTGGAAAATCAAAATTGTATAAAGCAAAATCAATTTTTTCCTCCACTCCTCTGCATCAATTCTATTGTCATCTAAAAGAGATTAATACTTCTCAAATGTTTGTTGTGTTACTGTCAGTAAGTGTTGTCGACCAATGAAGTGACTGAGAAAGCTTAGAAGGCGAGTTGCAGATGCTATCAAGCACCCAAAAGGTAAGCAAATATCCTCTTAAGGTTAAAGGTTCCAAACCTTGACTCGATCAATTTTTTAGATTTGATAAAACCATATTTATCAATATGTATTGTCTGCCATAACAATTTATTTATCTATTATTTTTTGTACCCAAATTCTTACCGTTTAACATTTTTTGTACCCAAATTCTTATCGTTTAACAATTTGTTTGTGTATGCAGTATATTGCCACTGATAGTTTTATTAGATGAAATCTTTGCTTTAGACTCCCAAGATAGATATCGAATTAATGCGACAAGAAAGCACAAATTCTTAATTGAACAAAATTTTAAATTATAGGAAGTATAAATGTTATTTATCCCTAAGTGTGACTTTTTTATACTCAAATTCGACACTCATTGGTGGCTGAATTTTCTTTTTTAATTTGCTTTTTTAAGAATAAAATAATGTATTAAAAATATAAGTTTTTCTAAAATAAAAAAAGTGAATAGTTTTCTTTTCAAGTAAAAAGGTGATAGTTTTTGAAGTGAAAAAAGTAAGCAATTTAAAAAAATAATTAATTATTATTGCAAGTAAAAAGTTGCAAACATGCTTAATTTTATATTTATTAAAATTATTTTATTTAATTTTTTTCGTCAATTCCATAATTAAATTAGTATCACCACTTGTAAAGTCATAACACTAATTCAATTAAAAGTTTTATAATAGCATACACATGGATACAAAATCCAAAAGTCCCTATCCATTAAAAAAAAATCTTCATGAACTCGAATCTTGAGTTAGGATCCGATATATTTAACTTGGAGACTTTGGAATCGAATCTTGAGAATGAAAGGCTGTGATGGAATAGGGTTAATCTCATTATTTAACCCATAATAATAATAATAATAATAATAATAATAATGATAAAGTAAAAGTAAAAGTGAAAAAGCAAGTCATGAAACAAATGTTAATTGGCAAATTTATGATATGCTAAAGTTAAATCGCACTCGAGTCAGACCCCACTCCAACGAAACTCTACATCTTTTTTTCTTCGCTATGTTGCTTTACTTTATGGCCATATGCTTGACATCCTAGAGATAAGAGATATCTGAGATGGACCCTCCAATCCACTTTTTGGTTTCTTCATTTTGAGTTTATAACGCATCGTGTAAAGTTATCCCTATTTCATGCATAATCAACAATTATCACATCAACACTTCAACCACCAAAATGTCGCTAGATTTATTAAAAAACAAAAAAAAGTTTTTTCCATGCATTGTACATTATATTGTTCCATCTCTTCATATTTTTTTGAGTAATCATAGTCGAAATTTGTATCCAATGCATATTGAATCATTGATAAAAAGATTTTTAAAAACCCTTCAAATATACGAAGAACTTAAAAATTTTTTGAATAAATCAGTGTGAAAAATGCACCAATACTTACCTAACATATATTGACCTCATGACTTGCTTAGAATCCTTTCGTAGATTGGAGTATTCAAATTTTGCGATTGGCGTATTCAAATTTTGCACTTGGACAAAGTAAGGGTTATCTTTGAAACGTGTGAGACGAAGAATCCAACTTTTATTTTCAAACGAATAATGAACAAAGATGAAAGAAAAGAAGAAGAAAGTGACTAATTATAAAGAAAGTCTCCTCATTGATTTTGTAATTTACAATTCCTACTGTTAAAAGAACCTTTTTTTTTTTTTTTTTAGGGATTCTTTTGTTGACATACGATTATTACTTCTAATTATCAGATGGTAAGCTTTAAAATAAAATTTTTATGTTTTGTTTACTTCACACATCAAAATTTATAAATATAAAATCTAACATTCATAATTAATAAAATATAAAATACAACAACTTAATTACAGATGGTTGTAAAACTAAATATTTCTTTTTAATTGAAATTTTAAGTGAGAAAAAGTTACTCTGTTCTTTAATAAGAGCATGACATGAGTTTCAGAGAAATCTAATAGTTGTACTTACAAACCATCCAGCAAGTAAAATTATCAGTGCAACTCAAAACCTAATGTTTGTCAAAATGCTAATTGAGTTCTCAAACACCTAAACCAATCTATTTGGCAAAAGCTAATTTTACACTAATGTAAATAAATCTTCTATTTATTTATTTATATGTACGTACACATGCCAAGCGTAATGAGAACAATCAAAAAGAAACTATTATCATCACACATTCACAGCATTTAATCTTTTTTTTTTTTTTACCATTTGTTACATATACCACTCCCTATCTTCATTTCTTAATGCTACCATCAAACTAATAACATTATTATTTGCGCTACTGTTTTACCACATGAAGTATTGAACATACAAAGTAGCCTATAGCTGCCTGCAACATACAAATGCCATGCTACCGTCTGACTAAAATCTTTAAACACAACAAAGTTGCCTAGCTGCTTGCAGCAGTCTGACCAACATGAATCACAGCATTGCTCCTCGTAAACACTAAAATTTCTATATGCAGGACAGTCAAATTTTCATACAGATGGACAATATCTACTTTCTCATTCCCGAGGTCGGGCCAGCCACAGAGAACTGAGTGCTCGAAGCCTAGAAAAATAGTCGTTTATTGCAAGAAGGGCACGAGCTGACTGCCTAGTCGTTAAGATACGGTGCATTTGTTGAAGTGTCTGTTGACGTAGATTATCAGCCTGGTATTGGAAAAAACAGGAAAAGATTATTAGCCTGGTGATTGATCACCCTAGAAAAATCACTTGCATAAGAAAAAGGAAAATTGCCTATTTATGCACTAATAAAAGGATATCACATTGTTCTACTCCGAAATATTGCATTAGTCAAGTTTTACATGCCGTAAGATGCGGAAGCACCACAATTTCTTTAATCAATCAAGAGAACAGACATTGTCTAGAACCAAAGAAAATTAAATACTAGTATTAATTCAAATTAACTTCCTTATTATTTTGAGTACAATTGAAACTATCATATTTAAATGACACATAACATGACCAAATCACATAACACGTAAAGAAGTGAATTGGGAACAAAGCCATAATTGCAACCAAAAAGGAAAGTACCTGACGAAGGAAGCCTTCGAGGGTCCCTAACTTTCCCATGGCCATGGCCATTTGACCCATATAGTTTGCTACATTTCCAGATGATCCAGAGGGACTAGGTGAGCCATTGGCCAACGTCTCAGCCAAAGATTGTTGCAATGCTTCCATCCCTTGTGACAAAGCATCTTCGGCCTGTTGGGATGATTGCTGCAAGTTTTGGATACTCATAAACTGTTGCTCCGTTAGAGGCTCCAACTGATTCACAAGAAGCTGCAGGCAAACATCAATTAAGTCTAAAATAAACCATCATGCAAGAAAAGACGAATGCATCAGGATGTACCTTAGAATAAAACAAAGGGGGAAATAACACAAGTTTAACATAAAATGTTGAAAATCAAGAACTTTGAGACTTTTTTCACATGGACTTGGGATCATTACATAGAGGTGTGTACATCTAACAACAGATAAACCATGTTTTTGGCAATTTTTTACATTAATTTGAAGGATATAAACACCATACTCCCTACAAATTTAAATGTGGCAAATACGAATACAGTATGGTGAAAAGCAAACAGCGCATATAACATAGCTTCCAACTCAACAAAATAATTAAAGCAAGTATAGTTCATCACATGTTACAAAATAACACAGCAACATAAGAGAATAACATCATTATCAGAATCACACACATCAAGGCTTCATATCATTGGATCATTCAAGTGGACTGTTGGTTAATTAATATATTTCTAAATACTATGAAAACTTTAAATAAAATTATAGATTATTGAAATATAATAAAATGTTTTGAATAATTTTATAAATTAGGTGAGAATTAGAAAATTTCTTATCATTAGGGGAAAAAAAAGAGCCGATACTTGCGAAAATTGGTTTTTACTTTCTAATTTTCACATTCCCTTAAAAAAATGAGAAAACAAACTATAATTAGAATGAAAGAGTTAGTTTTGATTCAAAAGTTGCTTTAACAAATCCATATCACAACCATTGAGGTCAATAAAAACCAAAGGCTTAACCCAGCCAATTCAAGTTTTTCCACGTCAAAAGCACAGACAGTCCAATTGTAACAAGGGCCAGGTCAACAGTACAGGTCTGATAATGATCATGAATAAAAAATTCAAAAGTGGTGGTTATGCTGCAAGATATCAGACAAAGAACCCATAATACAGTTAACATGAGAACAAACTTCGGAGAACTTTTATTTTGATCTATAATGAGAGTATATGTTGAAACACACATAAAACTAAATTTCAAAGCCAATAAATCAAAAGGACAAAGGGCAGAACAAGCACTTTTAAAAAGCATTCAAAAGAAACATCCCAATGATAATGGGTATCATATATTAGTGATTTGAATAAAAATATAAAGAGAAACAACCCAGCATCCATAAAAACAAGGTCGCCACATCTGTGCTATTTGCACAACAGAAGGGTGTCCAGTCCTCCAGCAATATTCTCAGGTGACCAAATTTTGTCAGCTTACCCGCTGAACTTGACTGTGCAAAAAGAAGAGCTTTTCGTAACGTTTCCTTTCTAGAGTTGGAACGATGCATCTAAAGTAAATACTAGTAGATTAAAAGAAAAACTAAAGCTCGGCTGGTTGTTGTTACCATAGCCACTTGTTTTCTACTCCTAGAAGCAAACACAAAAAAGTGTTTTTTATCCGAATAATATTTTTTGAAGTATAAAAAATTAAATTTTTAACTTAAATGGATAGTAAAATGCATTCCTTTACTGTTATGAGACAATTATGTTTGAAATGAATTTTCATTTTAAATTCACTTTTAAATAAAAAAAAATGAAAGATTTAATTTTTTACAATTTCCTTTTGTTTTGAGGCCTTATTTCATGCATATTTTGCTTTAGGACTTTTATTGTTGCGTTTCCATGGAAAAAGCATCACCTCTGCTTTATAACTAGTTTTGAGGAAGCGCAACGAAAACAGCAAATAGAGAAGGCAACAATTAAAGTCCTAAATATTTCCCTTGGTTAATATTCAGATTCAAGAGCCAGCATATTGGTAACAAATCTAACTCCAGCCAAGATGTGTAAATTCTGATGGGACCCTGTTAAGGCAGTCAAATATTGAAACCTAATAATCACCATGCCAGCAGTCTATCTGCAGAAGAAGAATAGAGCTCACCTTAAGGAGCTCAGATGAACGGAAGCCACCTATCCACAGAAAACACCGCTCCGCTGGTGTTTTCCACATTCCTGATAAGATATGGAAAACGTCAGCTTTTGCAGCAATGCCTTTCAACCGGAAAATGTCGTCGAAATGTGCCGTGACATTGTCCACAATAGTGCGAAGTTCAGTGTCACCAGCATGCGAATTGACTGCAGCCCTCAACTCATTTATTTGCCTATTATGCTCCTCTAGCCAACGTGCATATTCGACATCAAATGCCAGGGCACCTGTCAGCAGTCCATAAAGACAATATCTTAGCATAGGAGATACGTTGGTGGATAATAAAAACTAAGAGACTAAAAGCGCTTCTTTTTTTAATTTTAGTTGTCTCAAAGGAAAAAATGTGAAAAAGGAAGTTAAAAAAGAAAAAAAAAAAAAAGCCCTGAAAAGATTCACTAGCACAAAGCAACAACAGGGAACTTAAGGGCAATAAAATTCACAAATATGGAAGCCATATTAAATAAAATTAAACAAAAACAAAGCAAGACAAAACAACCACCAATTCATGATCAGGCCAGGCCCAACCAATGGCACCAGTTTTACAATTAATCGGAATCCAATAACAAAAAAAAAATCTATTCAATAATATTAGGCTTTATACACCAAGATGAAGACCAAAGTAAGAAACAAATAAACTATTTCTACAATAGACACCCAAGCTAGAAATGGATTTCAAGCTCATCAATGTACATAATGCCTATGTTACATTGACTCGGGTAGGGGTATCTGATGCAAGTATGTATCTAAGTGTCCAACTCGCCATTTGCTCAAAGTTTTGGACTTGCGGAATCAGCTAAAAAGAGTCCAAAAATAAGATATGTGCATGGAGATACTTTAAAATATCAAGAATATTAATATTACTTCTTATGTAAATAACATCTCCTTAAAAGCTTAAGATAATTTTTTAAAAATTAATTTTAAATAGTTATATATTTTTGTTTTCATAACCTTAAAATCTCCACAAATTAAAGTTGGACTCTATAATATTTAATCAAGCAAGGGCTCATGACACAAAAAAAGCCCACAATACAATTCTTTTGTTTTTTTTCTGGACCAGACTAAGATTAATTGCTTTGCTATGGTTAATGGATCGTGGGCCTTAAGACTTTGCATCCCAATCTAAACAAAAAAAAAAAAAAAAACTGATTTGAACATTCCAATTTTCATCTTTCTTTTCAGCCGCAATCCTTCCATTATTGTCTCTCTAATACTGAAAGTCTCCACCTGGGCATTTTTTTCCCCCTAAGCTGTCATATTGCAAAAGCTAAGAAGCCCAGTTGGCATTAGCAGTAATGTGTAACAACAAGGATTAGGATCTATGCTTCTGTGTTACGCTCTGTTTTTGAAGGCCTTTGCACCATTTAGGATCTGCAATGAAGCCCAGTCCATACTGACAGAGGCGACTCAGACACATCTCGCGTCAGTACCCATGTCATATAATGCCAACACAGGCATGGCACCTCAAAGTGCTGAGTCCATGTAACGAAGCATAATGCAGGGCTTCTACGTGCCAAATAATAGCATCTATGCTGGGTGCCAAGTTAACAATATACCTCAAAATTAAAATACCCTAACTCGGTATTTGCTGCCTGAAACAAGCAGAAACAGTACCTTCTTTTCCATGTTTCAGGAACAAAACTATACATTGCCAACACAAAATACCCACAAATAAAAGGCTAATAGCTGCCATAATGAAATATATTTCAACAAACTCAATACATAATTACTTGAATTCCAAGTCCCTAGTACCAAATAACAAAAATAAATTTCCCATTCCTATGATGAAAATACACAATAAGAAAGGCTGATAAAGCTAACATACCATTTCCACTCATTGAATGAGACTGATCTCCAGAGCTTGAAATAAATATACCCTGCAGTGATGAAAGAAGCAAAAACGAAGAGAAGTGACGCTTAATAGACAGCATTATCAGCCTGGAAATCAATGAATGCGAGTGATACATCACAACATTGATGGGATAACATAAAGAAGACCTGCTGACGAGCTCGCTGCAGCTCTTGCTCAAGTTGAGTCAGCTTTAGTCGGCTACTCTCTAACTGCTGTACATATGCCTAGATTTTGAAAGTGGAAAAAGGATTAGAATAAAGGAATAAGCTACTAAACTCTACAAATTGACTTTAGTTACTGTAATAAATAGTCGTCATTTTGCAGTTTTCATCCTATGTTAGTTGGTCAAATAATAATATGCATCCAGTATTGGTACATTAAAGTTTTTCTTCTTCAAGTTCCTTTTCGTAACTGGAGGACAGACCTTATATTCATGTCCATTCGATATGTGCCAGACAAGGATACTTCAAGGAAAATGAAGAACCACACCAATATAGTTTCCTCACATTTCCAACCAAAACCTTTCCCTGAGGAAATTATTTACCTTCAACTGGAAACAACAATGTTTTTTCCAATTTTTATGTCTAAGAGAGGCAATAAATAGGAGTAAGACAGCGACGTAATGGTGTAATTTCTACACAACTTCACAATGGATTTCATAAGTGACCCCAATACTTAATTTATAATAAGACACAAAGAGCTGTACCTTGATAGATAATTGTCACAAGCATATCATAAAAGCTTTCAGTCTAGAAACATGATAAAGTTGAAAAGATTAAACAAGTTATTGATGAAATACTTTTTTCCTTAACCGGCTTTTTCTTGCAGCCTCACGATTTTGAGCAAGCCTACGCAATGTCTGCAAATTAGTCATTGAGAAGGAAAACTGATAAGTTCATCAAGATTATATTGCATTGATAAATTAATTTAACAGTCTAATATTCCTGTCATCTCAATTAAAAAAGAAGAGAGAGAGAGAAAACCACAGACCTTCTGATCTGTTTTATCTTTTGATCTGTCGCTAGAATCTGAGGCCACAACAGCATTCCCCTGACCTCTTCCAGACTGCACAAAAGATCGATCAATTAAGATTTACCATTAGCCAGGAGGCAGATCTCCAACACAACATAAGTTGTGTGCATGTGCATGCTACATATTTAAATTTATTTTTTGTTATTATTTCTCAATGATGAAAGAAAAAGTAAATTCTGAAATCAATAAGGGGGAATGAAAACTAAAACCTTCAAAAGCAAAGATTTTAAAGCCACGTTCTTAAACATTTATACATAAAATTGAAGAAAGAGGCATCACCCTTTGATTCTTATCATCAGTGTCATCTGTTGACGTATCAGTCCTAGGGCTGCCATCCGCCATATTGGAATCCCCCCAATTCTCCCGACCAACTGATATATGTGCAAGATTTGGTGGGTTATCTTTTTGAAGTGGAAATGTTTGTGGCCCCACAATAGAAGCAGAGATATTGCTGTCTGCAGATGCAAGTGTCTTACACATACACACACCCACACACACACACACACACAGAATTCTCAGTAACTAATGTTAGAAGTTTGAAGCACATAGACAACTTTCTAAAGGAGATAGAAGCCCACCTTACTTAAAGCACCAAACTGGGCATCAGCTATTGCCTGGGTACTAGACTTTATTTGATTAAACAGAGGGTCTAAAGGCAAAAACATTATCAAATGAAAATATATATCATAATAAGGCCCCTAATGAAAAGAAGGAAAAAAAATGCTTAATAACTTCAACTTCATAACAAGAAAATTGAACAATGCAATATAATGGCATTGAAAAGGCAAGGCCACACTGCTATAGGATAAATCTTGAAATAAAAGTTTGGCTTATGAATCACTTTCATCACCTCAAACTCAATTTTATGCTTCTTGGCTATCATATGTATGGAATAGATCCTTGAGTTAAAAAGCAATAAAACATGAGATAAATGAAAAGAAAATGATTTATTTCAGAAAAATAAAAAAGTGAGTGGAAAGCACACGGTCCATTACTAATTACAGCCTCAAGCAATAAGGAGCTAAGAAACGAGACCAAATCATTAAGCAACGCATATTGTCAGTACAGATGGTGAGTTGCAGGAGTAAATGCATTCATGCTAAAATGTAAAGAATAAAACAAGATGCAAAAAATATTCTACTCACAAATTTAGTGGGAAAGTAGTAATAACACATAACGCAATTCATTTTCCATGAAATGTAAAATGAAATGCTTGCATATCTCCATTAGTAGAAAATTAAAGACCATCAGTACATACTTCGAGTGAGATCAATAGCATCCTCCATGCGAAAACCAAGGGACTGCTCAAGGGTTCCAAACTCTGAAATTTGAGGAGGACGAATGGCATTTGCCTCTGTGCCACTGAAATACATGTCATCAAAACCACATGTTCCAAAGTAAAGCAGTATGATCAATAAGTACAAGATTAGGTCCACATTTCACAATGCGTAACAAGGCATTAAAAAATCTACATTCTCAAGAGCCTCTATTTATCAAAGTTATAATGAGGCCAACCACATATTCTCACAATCATAATAAATACAAAATTTCCAGCGTCCCAGTTTTGTGACCAACCTCTTGTCAAGATCAGTTTGCATGTTCTGATCAAAGTCTAACTCAAAGTAAGAGACAAATCCTCACATTCTCAAAAAAATACTGATTTTGAAACTTGCCATAAGTAGAACAATAAGGAAGCAGAAAGTTGATTAAAAAAAACACGCTCTAGAACAGAGGTCAACCAGCTTATAAAATGATTCCAAATACTTTCCAATTAATATGGGTGCCTAAAAGTGCAAACTTGAAATGCACCCAGAGACAGGCAATTATAAAATATAAACATACAACCTTAACACCTATAGAGGGAAAAATAATGGCTCTTTATCACACAATGTAAACCTTTCAGTAAATACAATACCGCTCTTTCCCAGATGACAAATCGGCAACATAGAAGACAACAAAACAATTAACTCCATGACTAACCCCCTTAGGAATACTAATGTTATCCTATGCTTATAACAAACATAAAAAGCCATGAATTCTCCCCTTTCCATCATAATTCTAAATTCAACTGCTTCATTAGATACCTACATTCAGCCATTTTTACGCTACCACAAGTTTAATAACTAAGAAAATGGAAAAATTTCTAAAAAACCAAATACATGAAGATAAAGCCAGTATAAAGCTCATACAGAAATAGTTAAAATTTAAATGAATTCATAGAATAAGCAGATAGTGCAATTCACTGCAATAGCAAACATGTTTTCAGTCATGTCATATAATAGATGTTATCATGGTCAATTGCAATAAAAGCAATTGAGAGTGCGCGTTTATCATAATTACAGATTAAATGGATGCTATCACAGTCAATTGCAATAAAAGCAGTTGAGAAAGCGCATTTAATGCAGTTACGGATATAATAGATGCTATCATGGTCAATTGCAATAAATATAGGCAGCGGAGAGAGTCAAACCGCATAATAGCGAACAGCTGCTATTTAAATCACTGATCAAAAAGCTCATAAAAAATATAAAATCAAAAAAGGAAAGAAAAACAAAGCCAAATTTTGTAAAAGTGAAAAAATACCTGGGATTGGAAGTGGGTACTGAAGGAACGTAGCTCGGCATAGCTGCTACAGCTTTCTTACTATTTTCTACGCCATTTTTCGCTGTTCTACTACCCATCAATCATCACCAATCATATCATCATCCAACAGCTCCTGTTTTTTATCCTTTTACAACAAAACCTTCTTCCCCTCCTTCAAATTTCTTCCGCTGAGTCAACCAAAATTACTTAATATCTCAGATAAGCTAACCCAAAAAGATATTTATAAGCTAATATTATAATCAAACTTTTCAAAACT
The DNA here is from genome assembly GCA_029448705.1 of Adansonia digitata. Taxonomy (NCBI): domain Eukaryota; kingdom Viridiplantae; phylum Streptophyta; class Magnoliopsida; order Malvales; family Malvaceae; genus Adansonia; species Adansonia digitata. Next base: position 268,722 of record JAQSVH010000005.1, read on the forward strand.
AAGAACATCAAGAATTTCCATTATATTCAGCTACTATTACGAGCAATTTTGCAACACAAAAAAGAAAACCCAAATCTAAACGCAAACCCAATAGCAAAATAATTGACTTTTCAACCACAAAAAGCAAAGAAAAAACTGCAACAAAACCAACCTTGGTCTTTGTTCTAAGCTGAAATTCAGAGCACCGTGGATTAGACACAACTTGAACTGAGAAGCAGCATCTAGTTGAGCAGAAAAGAAAAAGGAAAACCCTAACAAGGCTTATTTGAAGAGCGAGAAACAAAAAGGGAAATTTAAAAGAAGTATTCCTCCATTATTGACTTGTTGATCGTATATCTACGGTACAAATTGGTCTATATTGCACTGTACGATATATAGTATATAATAAAAAATAAAAATACTACGCGGCTGTAACAAACTGAGACAAGACAACTCTTTAGCTTTGAGCTTTGAGCTTTGAGCTTTGTGGTTAAAATATTATTATTTAATTACTGTAGTTATTACAGTATTTTCGATTTAGGATCCGATTCCGATGTTTATAGCTATCAGATAAAACTTAATTTTCTTTTTGCTTCAAAAAGTGATCATCCATTAATGTTAAAAGAAATTACGAAGGTTGAACAGTCATTTTCTTTTAGATTGATATTTGAAAAATAAGTGCACAGTTAAATATTTAAATTTTGATTTTTTTTTTTTTTACCAATAAAGTCAAATGAGTTATGCGACTAATAAAATCAGGACCCTTCATTAAAAAAATCAGTAATTATGAATAATGATATTTGATTAAAAAATAACATGTTATTGTATATTTTATATTTTTAAAATTTTATTTTTGATTATAAAAAATAAGAAAAAAAATCAAAGAAATAAAATGTAGAGTCTCGCAAGGATCAAAAGAGTGAATAAAAAATTAGATCAGATCAATCGAATAATTGATTAAAATTAAAAATTAATGGTGTTTCGGTTCAAACGTTATATAAGACCTGATTTATAGTTGAACTAATCAAAAGTTGGTTCAACGATAAAAAAAAAAAAACAATCAGAAATTGGTTTTATATATTTTCGTTTTTCTTAAAATTTAATTTATAATTAATAAGTTTTAAACTTTTAGCCTTTCAATTTTATATTAAATATGATACAATAGAATCAATTATATATTTTATTAATTATTAATTATATTTAACATTTATTTTAAATTAAATTATTATTTTCAAATATTAAAAAAATAAAATTATCAAATTGATCGGTCCACCCAATTAAATAAAAATTAAAATTTTGATCCATTTATTCTTCAATTTAACTTTTTTATCATTGGGTCAAACTAGTTACGAGATTTCTTATATTACAGCAACAAAAGTAATTTTGTCTTCCCACTCTAATCGTAAGCTTGATTTTTTTTGTTTTTAATTAACTTAGAAGTAAATAAGAAAAATATATAACAGAGTTAACCACTGCAGTTAAATGATGACGTCATATATTCTGATGATGTATGGTGATAAATACTAAAAATAATTTATTTAAATCATAAGAAGTGGAACTTGAAAATAAAATTTTTAAACACAATGTTTTTTATTAGAAGACATACTCCCTGTGCATGCTATAACAAACAAATTCTTTTTTTTTTCAAAAAGAATAAACCAATTAATAAATTTTATGATAAAAATAAAATTAAATATGTATTTAGACCTAAAAATATAATGATAAAATAATGAAGTGAATTATAATAAAAAATTACTATTAATGATATTTAATTAAATTTTATATATTTAATAAATAATTATAAGAAATTATAAATATTTATATTAAATTAAATAATAAAATATATATTAAAATTATATTTACGTGATAAATTATTTATATATACTTTTAAATAAGCTCGTTGGAGGTGAGTTAAACCTACCGTAGACATCAAATGGGCCACATCCTGAAAGTGGCAACATGTCAAGCATCATTCAAAACAGGTAGTAGAGTAGCCTCGGTTATACATATTTTGTATTTGTCTTTAAATTTTAAAGTAAAAAATAAATAAATTACTTATAATCGAAGTAAAAGAATTAAATTACATTTTTACTACAGTATAAATATTTCTTAAAATACTTTAATAGTCAAATAAGTGATGTGACCTATAAAATCATAAGTGTGATAAAATATCATGTTATACGTGTTATGATATCAAAAAATATCAGGTCATTTTTAATTTTTAGTTTTTGATTTTTTAATTTTTAATTTTTAAATTGAAAAAATTAAAAGAAAATCAGTTAAAAAAAAAGAAAAATAAAATATGGGAGAGATAAGAAAGAGAGAAAGAGAGAGAACGGAGAGGAAGAGCGATGGTGTTTAATTAGTTTCAGGTAGGACCGATGTGAATCTATCCTAAGGTAATCGATCCATGATTCATTAGTCACTGCCCCCAACTATTCCTTTCCCTTTCTTATTTATCCCCTCGCGTTTTCCCCCTTTCTCTCTCCCCGATTTTCCTCCATATTTTTAAATTTTTTTAAGTTTGATTATTTTCCTTAAGATATTTTTAAATTCTATTGAGATTTTTTTATTTTAAAAATAATTATATTTTTTAATATTTTCTTTTGAGATCTTATAATTTTATTTTCATTAACAATATGGCGATAATACCATAACAGTATAACTTTAAGATATTATCATACTGGTCATTAACATAATATTTTGAAGTTAACTGTTATTCTTAAATGTTTCGGCATCATTTAATAAAATGATGATAAAATACAAACTTGGTGTCAGCTAATCATACAAACACATTAGACACATAATCTATAACTATTTATAAAAGTTGTGCTATTAGCAATTAAAGTGCGTAATTGGAGATTTCAAGTCATTGATTAGGAGACAATTAAGTAATATTTTTATTTATTTTGGGGGTTAATTAAATGATTCAAATGGTTTATTAGGAACAGAAAAGAACGGGAGGGAAAGAAAAGAAAAGAGAAATTGTTTAGTGTTTATTACGGAAAGAAAGGAACGAAAAAAGAACAGAACGGGGAGGGAAAGAAATGAAAGGAAAGAAAAGAGAAAGATAGAAAATTTATGCATTAATGTTTGCGTTATTTTTTTTATTAACTATTATAAATTTATATAAAATTTTACATATTAATTATTCGTTTTTTATATATTTTAATATATTCATATATTTGTATCATAATCTCATATTTTAATTCATTACATATTTTGCATAATTTGATATTGTGCTTCAATTTAAAGAAATATTTATGTGTTCGTATAATATTCATATCCCGTCCCAATTCAAAGCATATTTTATAACTTGTTATTAATCTAAAAAGATTATGTGTTGTGATGTGTTTGTGTTCCTTTTTTTATGTTAGGATTATAAATTTATATAAATTTTTACATATGAATAATCTGTTTTATATAATTTTTGACATATCTGTATATTTATTATATATTTATTTTATTTTTTACGTGTCATATTTTAATTATTTTTTATATTATATTTATATTATATCTCAATTTATTTTATATTTTATATATTTGTTATAATGATTCAATTTTAATTTTAAATTTATTTATTTAAAAATTAAACTATTGTATCTACTATATATAAATATTATTGATAT
>JAQSVH010000005.1:291079-313239 GCA_029448705.1 Adansonia digitata
CATCAAATGTATATGAATTTAAATTTGGAGAGTTTGAGGTTACCTTGGGCTCATCAAGAGCCATGAAACAAAGGTTGTCAATTTGGTCTTCCTTGGAGTCATCATCATCGAAAGAGTCACTATCGCTCTAAGTTACTACAAATGCCTTTTTTTTTTATAATAGGCAATCGGATTTGACATGCCCTGATTCGTTGCAATTGTAATATACCACCTTGTTAAGCTTTTTAGATTAGGATCATTTACCCTTATATATATTTATGAAATTTTTGGCAAATATGATCATCTCTATATTTTCACCATTTTTATTATCTTCATCCTCTTCCTCACTCATGGAAGCCTCCAATGCAACTCTAACTTTTCTTGGTTGCTCATTTCCATGATTTATCTTCATTTCGTATGTGAGGAGTGATCGATGAGCTCATCTAAGGCAAGGAAATTAAGGTCTTTTGACTCCTCAATTGCAGTCACTTTAGCTTCCCATGACTTGGGAAGGCTATTCAACATTTTCTTGACCATCTCATTGTTGGGATACACCTTTTCGAGCCCTTTTAAGCCATTTACAATGTTTGTGAATCTATCAAACATTCCTTAATGCTCTCATCTAGTTTCATTGTGAACACCTTATAATCAAGAGTGAGCATGCTTATCTTGGACTCCTTGACTTGATTAGTCTTTTCATGTGTGATAGCCAACTTGTCCCATATATCTTTGGCATTATCACACAAAGACACCCTATTATACTCATTGGGGCCTAATGCACAAAAAAGTATGTGCATGGCCTTGGCATTGAGTTAAGCCATCTTAGTGTCTTTCTCATCCCATTCCCATTCTTCCTTTAAAACTTCAAGAGTACCTACCATCTTTGTTGGGATGAATGGGCCTTTCATGATTATCTTCCAAACTTGATAATCATTTACTTGGACAAAGAGCCTTATCCTTATCTTTCAATATGCATAATCTTCATCGTTAAAGAGAAAAGGCCTCACGATTGAATGTCCTTCTTGGCTTATATCAAAATATCACCACTAGCCATTTGCTTGGTCTTTTACGGATCTTTGCTCAAGGATGTTAAGCCTATAGGAATGAGATACAAGCTCCAATACTGATTGTTAGACCTTTTAGTGGTGAATAAAATCAAGAGAGGGTGAATTGATTTCTCAAAATTTTAGTAAAATAAAACATTGATAAATAAAATTAAAAAATCTAAACAATAAACTTTGGAGTGCAAGTTAGCGAATAGAAATAAACAATTAAAGACAAGGGAAAGAGAAGCAAACTCAAAGATTTAGAAAGGTTCGACCTCAATTGCCTACGTCCTCTACCTCAGCCTTACTTGCCTCGGATTTCCACAATTCACTAACTTGAATTGTCTACCTTTCAAGGACAATGTCTAAGCTTTACACTCTCTATCTTTCAAGGCTAAGGTAGAAACCTCTACCCCCTATCTTGTCAGCTAAGATAGAACCCTCTTTCACTACTTTTGAAAGGTAAGTAAAAACCTTCTCTACTTTTGAATGGCTAAGTAGGAACCTCCTATTTTTGCAAGGATTTGAGTTTAAACAAATACGACCTCTAAAGGTTAGGTGTTTACAAGAATTCTGGCTTAAGGGAAATATGTATCTAAAGATACAAAATGAGGAATACAAAAATAAGAAGAATTAATCCTATACAAAGTTGAATTACTTAGTGAAAATTATAAAAAAGATGAAAGATTTAACTTTAAATACAATTCTCCTGGTTATTCTTCTTGTTGAAGGTGTTAGAGTGGCTTATTTATAGCCTTGATCATGATTCTAGCTGTTGGAGTCTTCAAAATATCATTTCTCATTGTTCCCCATGCCTCTGCATTGATACAATTAAGTGGGTATCAATTCATTGTGTTTAACGGTCCAAAATATAACTATTAAACAATCCTGTATCAATATAGAAAGATCTGTCTCCATACATGAACAGTCCTGTATCGGTATAGAATGCTCTATCTCGATACATAAACAGTGATTTATGCATTTTAAGGTTATTTAGCTACTGCCAAGTATTGTATCTATACATACACATAGAGTATCAATACATTCACATGAAAATCAATTAAAAGGTTTTTCATGACTTTAAAACTTGTAAAACTTTTCTAAAAAATGTTTTATATAAAAATATGTATTAAGAACATATTTTTAAGTGATTGAAGAAGTTAAAACACATTCTAGTATTTTTCAAAGTGTTTATGAAAAATTTCATGGAAAAATACTAATCTTGAAAATATTTAAACACAAGCTAATTAAGCTTAAGTTTTAGTTATATCAAAACAAAGATTAATTCAAAGCTAATATAGCTAACAATGTCAAATGCAATATGCAAAATGTGCATGTGGAGGTCTCCATGCACTACTTGAGTCTCTGATGATAGATTTGATGGATTCGTGTCGATCAAAAATCAAGCAAATGCCAGGTTGTCTAACAACATATCTGCATAAATTGTAGAAAAAAATGACCATGCCTTCTTTGTCTCACCTTTCACAATTACAAAGGCAATTGGTACAATGTTTTGATTGCCATGTTGTGCAATAGATAACAACAATGTTCCTTGGTATTTCCTATATAAGAATGTACCATCTATTTACACAATAGGTTTACAAAATGGATAGCCTTCAATGCAAGACTTGAAAGTCCAAAAAAGTCGATGGAAAATATGCTTACCTTGCACTAGTAGTTGACTGTTGAATGCAAGTATGGTATGTAATTCCACTATTGTGCCAAGAACAAATTGTTGCATTGCACCTAAAAATTTTGGCAGATCATTGGAGGATTTATCCCAATCACCAAACAATTGAACAATTGCCTCCTATTTTACTATTCATGCTTTCTTATAGGAGATCATGTATCCATACCTATTATGTATCTCCACGACCAAAAATGAAACAAAAATGACTGGATTTGCTTAGACCAAAGATAAGATGCATGGACAAATCATGCTAGGATCTAATTTCACATGATCTTGTGTAATTCGTCTAAATGTGGAAGTATGAGGGCCATTGTATTTTCTAATCTCCCAAACTTGTTTCTTTTTTAACAACATTGCCCTTATACTCTAGTTGCACCTTGTGCCTTACATTTTGCACTTACTATGATACTTGGTTGGCATAGATTCAACAACTCTATAATCTACAAAATGCTTGATATTATAGTGCTTGATAGCTAAAAGCACCACCTTTTTCATAGCAAACTGCATCCCAACATAGAGGTCATTGGTAGATGGATTCCAAGTTAATGGCATACTTGAGGTATGAGCATATTCTAGAAATTCTACCATGTGTATTACATCAAAATCGAGGGTGAGCATATAGAATGCAGGCTCAAACTGACAAAGAGAACCACTACATCCAGCAGTAGATGACAAATGATGAACGTTGATATTAACTATGACATCTAGGTCAGAATCATTATTGTCATCACTGTCAACAAATTTCCTATACTCTTTTGGCTCACTAAGTCTCTAACATATTCACAGTGGGATCGAGATCAATATTGAATGAACTTGGTCTTCCACTTTCCATTTCAACACCTCTAATTGGAGACTTTTTTTCATCATAGAGGTGTGTGGCACATCATCTTCAATGGTAGGAACTGTTGGTGGCACAAATGAATGATACAAGGATTCAATAAAATTATTCATCAATACCTGTGCATCAATAGGAGGTTGAGATACGAGAGGGTCAAATGGCCATGACATTTGTGTCAGTACGTTGCATGTGGTATAGATATTTGAAGGCCCACCATCATTTTTAGCATCTTTTAGCTCAGCATATAACTCAAGTATGCCAACATTAGGAAATTGTTGATGTGCATCAAACATGCATCTCACATCATCGTCATCTTCAATTGGGAAACTCTTATATCGGACACATCCTTTCCCCGTAGACATAGAAAGCCTATACTTGATCTCTGATACTTTTCTTTTGTTCCCAGCTTTGATTTTTGTATGAATTTTAGCCTTCAATTCCTCTATTGTGATGTCTTCCTCAACACCAATGCTTTTTGGATGGTCACTTTGGAATGTAACAACTTTTTCACTGTTGAAAATTTATCCATCAAAGTAAACAAGTGCGATGGATCTATTGCTCATCTTGTCAAATTCACATTTAGCAGGAAACAACAAAGGCTATAATAAAGAAGAACTATCAATAAACTTGACAAACAAATCTCGCATAAATTGGAAAGAATATGACAATAAAAGTGAATGAAAATAGGAATAATTAACAAAGGTATTTATGATGGAGTAAAAAAAATCTATTCATTAGTTTCATGTTTTTTACACTGTAGTATCATTAGTCATCTTTTTTTTGTCGTGTTAGAAGGAATATTATACCCTACGCATCTGTCTTATCTTTTGGGTTCCAAGAAATTTATTAGGCATTAGTCATCTTTTTTCTATCATGTCAGAAGGAATCTGATACCCCATGCATCTGTCACATCTTTTGGGTTCCAATATATTTATTAGGCATTAGTCAAATATTTTTTTGTCATGTTAGAAGGAATCCGTTGTACGATTTGTAATTTCCATATAAGATCTTTTGGGTTTCAAGAAATATATTATGCATATTTTCTATATAACATGTTATATCAATGATCACAAATGATAAAAAAAATTATACCAAAAATTTTTAAATGATAAAAACAAATATTGTACAATCATATAGTAATGATAAAAATACCTATTAAACAAATCACTACACATGAAGCTTTATTGGTGGGGGCCTTTATGCGTGGTGTTGAACAATAATATAGAGCTCTCTTATTACGCAATGGCAATAATTGTTGTTTAATATTTTTAGTTTTGTTGCCATTGGTACTCCAAGTTTGACATCTTCGGCCTCTTATTATCATCACTGGTGCTTCTTCTTCACTGGCTTCTTCTTAAATGGTTTCTTTTTGAACGGCTTCATCTGCAATATCTGAAACCTTAAATCATTACTCATCGACATACTAATATCTGTCATTCCTAAAAATTTATTTTAGCTATTGAAGGAGGCAGCACCTGTTGCAACCTAAAAAGGATTCAAGGTACTCGTACCATCACAACCTGAAACTAGACTGCCAAACTGGCACATGGTAGACAGATAGACTGGAACTGAAGTTCGCATCATGGGGTCGGCATCTAACCTATTGGTTGGTGGCTCCTGCCAATAACACCTATCATCATCATCATCCTTTACGTGACTAAAAGAATGTCGGTGATTGAATGATAATCTAGGATCATGTTCTAATTCGAGATGACTAAATACACCCTAGGTGCATTAACATTGTGAACATCTACCAAAGTAGGTTACCTTATCCTCTGACTAACACCTATGATGGAAAAATAAAAGGTCGACCTTGTTTGTAGAACCTTCTCATGTATTCATCTGATGGCTTAAAATTATTGTTCATTATTTCAGAACTAGAAGCAATAAGTATAGAATGATTTTACCAAAACCAAATCTATTTTCTCTGATTTTTGGCCCAGTTCTCTGCATGATTACCATGCATGTCAATCTTGTGAACTTTGTCAAGGTCCACTGATGCTTGAGGGATTGGTTGTTGCATCTCAAATTGACATAAAACCCTATCCGTATGGTGCCATTTTACAACTTAGAAGCATATCAATGCCGTATTTGAACGCCAGATGTGGCTACTTCTATATGTTTCTATTGTAAGGCATGCTAATATCTCATTAGAACAATATGGTATCCATAAAAACTGCAAAAATACATAAAAATTATTACTGAACAATATGGCATCTATTAGGTTATCTACACATGAACTTTAATCAACTAATACTTTCGAGTTCCATTGGGGTAAATCTATAATATTTTCGACCGCACCATCTGTTCAAATATATATGGATTTTTAATAATTTTAATGTTAGTATAACCTCTACATCTAATACAATATAAATGAAGTACTGAAGTTTATTACCTTAATGCAAGAGGGTATGTAGGCTGTACACTAACTTTTGGTGCAAGAAATGACATTCGAAACCAAGCCCACAATTGTAGTAGCCATAGACAACCACCTATGTCATGCATGCATTTTAGTTGCAGCCAGACAGAGTTTCTTATATGAGAATCCTAAATAGGCTGAACCCCAACTATAATTTTCAGCCTCCGTAAAATCTCGCAAAATTGAAAAATACATTAAATGAACCCGATTGCTAGATTTATCAGGCAATAACATTCCTCCAATTAAGCATAAAATATAAGCTCAACAACAAATTCTATATCTTATATAGTTAGATTTTCTGGGAGTGTAGGAAAAGTTCTTTCTAACCAAACTATTTTAAGCCTTGACCCTTCTAAACAGTCATCTGGAGAGATCTCACCTAATAATTGAAGGCACACCTCACCCTATTCCAAAAGGCTTCCCCTTGTTATTGCCTAGCTATCAACTAGTAGTCTCAATTGAAGTGCAACATCTTCTAGTGTGATTGTGCATTCATCGCATGGAAGATGAAATGCATGTGTTTCAAGTCTCCATCATTTAATCAAGGCTTTTATTAGTCTAGGCACACATTATGGGGTTCTCACTAAATCTGCATAGTAAAATCCAGGTGACCTTAGATAATCTACAATATATGCATGTGGTTCTTCCAAAGCAAATTTATGCAGTCATAACTCCCTATCATAATCCTATTCAAAAAGTATAATATTCCAAATTCATAATGTTTAAAGATTTGATTAATAAAATTTTAGTACCTGAGATAATACCCTCGACGATATATGAATTTCTTGTAATTTCAACGATGATGATGATGATGATAAAGCCATTATATTAATAAAAAATATGCCTATAAAAAACTTAAAATTCTTTTAACATTAAAATAACTTAATTTATCAAGCTAAATCAACCATTACAACAAAAAACCTAAATTACAACATAAATAGATTTCATCGTAGAAAATTTATGATGGCATGATGTAGTTATCCTATAAATTTTTTCGAAAAGGATGAAAATTATACCTTAATCTTTCAAAAAATTTCAACTGCTAAAAAAACTTAATGACAATGAAACTAAATTTAATCATGATAATAAATTATATAATTAAATTTTAAATTATTTATTTAAAAAGCTTAAATCATACTTAGTCATCGACAACAAATTTTAACTTTACAAACAAAAACCTTAGTTACAATAAAATTAAATTTAATCATAATAATAAATTAAAAAGTTAACTATATTTTAACATTACAACAATACTTCTACAAATAAAAATAAAACATACCTTGAAATATTATAAAAAAAAACTTCTTCCAAATGCCAATATTTAAACTATAAATTTTTTTCTTTGTTCGATTTAAAAGAAAGAGCTTCCAGCTCTATTTATAAAGCCCGAGCTCTTCCATCCCTTTTCCCCCTCCCCCTCAATTATTCAAGACCCAAACTTTTTTTTTTAGTGTCACGAACCCTGCCAATTGCCCCCCAAATAATGGAAAGGGAAATTTTCCCATTGAGAACTCGCCATCTAAGATGACAAGTTCTCAATGGGATTATATATTCAATTGGGAACTCGCCATATTAAATGGTGAGTTCCTGACACAGCCTCTTCTAACCACCTCCTGTGGTGATTTTTCAATGAATTTTAAAAATAAGCACAATCTTGAAATCAATGTGAAAACGGTGTATACCTGAAAATAAAAAAAATTACATTGTTTCCATAAAAAAGCCACATATTTACCCTCCCATATACTATTTCTTCAAGAAATTACTTTTGTCCCATTCCCATTCGGTTTCTTTTCTATCTTTTATCAAATTCTCAAATTTGATCCTTTGATGATCATCTGCTCTATGTAATATGGAGTTTGTTACTTACCGTCAGTTTTTGGAGTGATTACCTAGGCATTCGATAGGCAAACCTGCTTCAGCCGCAAGTCTTGATTTTAAGGCTTCTGCTTTTGATCCCAAAGAGAATATTTGGACAAGATTTCCTCCAGAAGGCAGCAAATATACCCCTCCACACCAATCTTGTGAATTTAAATGGAAGGATTACTGTCCAATGGTTTTTAGGTGAGGCATTTTACAAATAAATTATATGTAATTAGCATTTCTTTTCAGTCATAAAAGTGTTATGATTTCTTACAATAATCACAAAATGGAACATGAACTCAGCATGAAACTTGCAGATAACTTTATAAAGATTATTTCGGGGTGTTAACCAAAACCATAAGATTATTTCATGGTGTTAACCAAAAGCATAAAATGGTGTTAACCCTAAACCCTTAAAATAAAATGAATCAAACTATTTTAAATTAATGTAACAATGTTGATCATTTACAAGTAAATAACAGAAAATGTTGTATTTTTTTTTTAAACTACCTCTCGTGATGAGAACAATTGCTCTAGATGTTCAAAGTCTCATATAAGAATTCTTAAGTAGAGCACGCATGCTAAGTAAAGAACATCATCATTTGTGAAAAGGGCTTTGAGGAAGCTGTTTAAGGTGGATCCGGCAGATTATATGATATCAATTTGTGGAAACGATGCACTTAGGGAACTATCTTCCCCTGGTAAAAGTGGTAGCTTCTTTTCCTTAGCAAATGACGATCGATACATGATCAAGACAATGAAAAAGTCGGAAGTAAAGGTGAGTTCTGTATCTTCGTACCTGTTATAATTTGAAAGCATTTGAATGTTGCAAATCCAGTTCAATAAACGCTCTAGATTTGTTTCATAGGTGCTTTTAAGGATGCTTTCAGCATAGGATAATCATGTTCGATCCTTTGAAAACACTTCGGTGATAAAATATTATCGCTTGCATTGCGTAAAGTTAACTGGGATGATTCAAAAAAAGGTTAGTAATACAATCTAACTATTATTTACACGAAGGTGTCAAATAGAAAAAATATATATATATATATTATTTTTCCTCCCATTTTAATTACAACTGTTTTAGAAGGATGCAAATGATAGCTTGATAATCCAGGAACGGTTCATTATTATGGGGAACCTCTTATACTGAGTTTACAATTCACAAACGCTTTGACTTGAAAGGATCTTCATTGGGACGCATAACAGAGAAGCCTGAGTCTGGGATTGATGGTACAACTGTACTTAAGCACCTTGATCTGAATTTCATATTCAAACTACAGAAAGCTTGGTTTCAAGAGTTTTGTAGGAAAAACATAGGTTTTCCTTTTTTTCTTTTTTTCCCTTCTTTCCAGACGCTTTATTCCACTAGCTTAACATTAAAGTAACTAAGCACGTTTAGTAACTATATAGGACCTAGCTCAGGTATTGAGTTTCTAATTTTTTATTTTTCCCTAATTTTGCTTCAAGATCCTTTCAACTAGAGATTAAAACGTAAACATGTTTTCTCATTTTTCTTTCAATTTTTTTTGATAAACTACTTTCAATATTTATATATTTTTCTCCTCACATGCAAATAGACAGGGATTGTGAGTTTCTTGAACAAGAGAGAACTATGGACTATAGTCTTTTGGTGGGTCTTCACTTCAGAGAAATATCAACTAATGGGGAGCTAATTCCTTGTGAAAGATGTATAAAATCCAGTTATCTTTCATCTTTTCACAAGCTTTTTGTCTTGGCAATACATTTCTTGATTAAGATTAATCGAGGGCATACTTTCAAAACTAAAATCTCTGTTTTGATTTACAACTTTTGTTTTCTCTGTTGCAGGCAATTCTGAGAATGAATCAGGTCCTCGTCTTTCCAGAACAGATACAGATCAACTTCTTCTAGACCCTGAGAGGTGAAATATCTCTCTCTCTCTCTCTCTCTCTCTATATATATATATATACATATATCTTGATTTTGTATTTCAGTCATACTATTTAATCAAGTCCATAACCTCTATAGTAGCTTGCCCTTAATTATAACAAGAACAATGACTTTTCGTAAGATAGAAAGAATATTTTAATAAGTAATATTCGGACTAATACAAGTCATTTGAAACATTATATGTTTTAGGGAGTGCTACATACACTTCTTAAAAACTTATAACAGGGGTCTTTTACAATTTTTGTTGCAATAATTTTTCAAGAAAAGAATGGAAGAAATTCTATAATAATTCCTTTTAATTAGCAAAACTTTTGTGTAACTGCTTATATTGTTTTACTATTTTTCTTTATCCCTTATGCTAATGAAGGAAAAGGTGGCAAACAATATATCCCCTTTTAATTACACAGAAGATTTTTGCCTCTGTTTTTCTGATAACTGAGTTATTAGTAGGTTCAAGAAATCAAAGATTATTTGTTAGCAAAGGTTACGACACATGATCTATTTCATTTTGGAAAATCAGGCCTTGAACTTATGTTGTACTAATTTCCTCCTAGTTTTAATTAATTAGTTAACTTGGAGAAGCATGCCATATATGATAGCATTAAACCTGTTCTCAAGGTTTTTTCAAAGTACAGACAATTTTATTTCTCATAAAGAAAACTCTTGCACAAATTATTTTGAACTATTAATTTAACTACCTTATGGTCTGTACTCCTTTCAATCAGCACAACAATGGATGCCATAATCCTAGTAATTGGGTAAAGAGAGAGATTTTGCATTTTGATATTAAGGACCAAACGAACATTGCAGGTGGGCTAGCATCAAGTTGGGAATCAACATGCCGGCAAGAGTAGAAAGAACTATAAGAAAACCTGAATGTGAGTTACAGCTCGTGGGAGAACAAACGGGGGAGTATTACGAAGTGATAATGTTCCTTGGCATCATTGACATACTTCAAGATTATGACATTACCAAGAAGCTTGAACATGCGTATAAATCAATCCATTACGATCCTACTTCAATATCAGGGGTGGATCCAAATCAGTACTCTAAACGATTTCATGACTTTATATTTAAAGTGTTTGCTGAAGATACTTAGATCATTTCAACTTTAAGGAGTCTTCCACGAATTTATAGATGGAGCTACTAGCTTTATGTTTTGAGGCACTGCCCAATGATCACAGACATTTTTTGTTGCCATTTTAAGTGTCTGAATTATTTTTCCAAGTAGATTCATTTACAAGAATGTCATATGTCTTCTACTTCAGTGAGAATGTGGAATATATATGCTGTAGCGAGGACGAGTTGAAGTTCGTGTCAAACTTTGTTCTTTTTTGTAGCATATCTTTGTGCCCAATTTTATTCCCATATTTATTGGACATAAAGAAAATTTCTCGGGACTTTTAGCCATTTATTTTCTTTTGGATTTGTATTTTGAGACAAAAATGCCAAGTAATCAGTAGGACGAGTTGGATTAAAATAGTACTATGCTTTATCTTTATGTTTGTTTTATTTCATTGTTTTAATTTAATATTTATATTTGATGCATAACATGATTATTATGTTAATATTACAATTGTCGCTTTTATTCTTTTCAATTTTTACTTTACTTTTCTTTTCTTTGAAATATTAATTGTTTTAAGGAAAATGCTTCTAGTTAGGTTAAATATATTTGATAGTGTTCAATATGTAATTATTTTAGCAAATTCAAATCTGGGTTAAATCTTAATTAAATGATTAACTTTTGTTTGGTTTATTCATTTATTTCTTCATAAGCGTTAAAATCTACTTGTGATGACCTTTTTATTTGTGTACCCCCTTAACCAATTGGATTGGGACATGAGATACATAGTCAATTAACTATGTACATCATGTTATTTTATAGCGACAAGTTTTCCTTCATGTTAGTGTCATGATTGACTATCATTTGGATGAAGCCCTTAATGGCCTTGCAAAGTAAATCATTATGATGATGGGATCCTTTGCATCAAAATCGTATTTATCAAAATGTTTCTAGTAATCGTATTATCAAGATAAGGCATTGACAATGCATAAAGACTAGTACATGCTAAGCCTCCATGCATTGGATGCATGCAACTCTTTGATTTTATAAAAGCTAAAGTACATGGGATCCTTGGGATAACATATGAGTGCTTGTTTTATGGAAACAAGTTCATTAAACATGCTTTGTATAAGAACTTCATTTGTTATTAGTCAATGAAATGTCTATAGAATATGTTCTCATGTGCTAGTCGTGTAAATAGTCCTCAAACTTGTGATACGAGGTCATCTTATACGAGGAATGCCACACTTAGATTTACTACGAACTAGTCCACAATGGATGGATACCAAATAAGGGTAAGTTGGGTAATGGCATGATCCATATGTTTAGTGGATAAGTGAACCAAAGAGGATTCACCACTTCGAGTGATATTAGAGATATCTCTCAAATGATCTTGATTAAGCTTAATCGAATTAAAGTCTCTGGCTTGAGCATAGTGAACTATGAGGAATCATTCCTCATAGATGCCTGATCGTTAATGTTGAGTTGCAAGATCAAACATCGATTAAAGCATGAGTAGACATTGTACCATGCTTAAGCTCATTCTGATATATATGGTGAAAGGATCGTATTACACTAAAAGGTTGGTTATTGAAAGGTTTCAATAAGGTCACTTTGACTCTTCAACATTTGGATGGTCATGATGGCTTGCTGGATTCCCCTTTTGATCTTTGAACATTATTAATAAGATTAATTATGTCATTGCCAACATCTCGGGAGTCTAACGGGTCACACACAATAGGATGATATTATCATATTAAAATCAAGATTTAATTAAGTTTGACTTAATTAAATAAAAGACGATTAAACAGAAAATTTAATTAAAAAGTTCAACTAAGAATTAATTTAAGACAAATATTTAGATTTTGCAAAATCTAATATGTCGTTGTCTCTACAAGACATAGTGGGTAAGATTGTCTTACCTGGATAATGTCTAAATTGATACTATGTCCAGATGGATAATGTATAAATTAAGACAATACATACTGGATAATATCGTAGCAGAAATCCTTGGATAATTTTAAAAAAAATATTAATTATTTAGATATTTCTATTAATAAGATTATTATTAAATTAAAATTGTTTTAATTTAATTTATGAATTTTATTTAGATAAAAATTCATGAAAGGATCTTTAATTAGGTAAAACATATCTACCTATTTATCTTGTATTTAATTTATGCTAATTATATGAGATTAGTTAATTAATTAATTAGATAACTTAAATAGATTAATTTAGATTAAAGCTCTAGGGAAACCTAATTTATTTAGATAATCTATGGTGCACCAAGCTAGACTTATGTCTAGGTTCAAGTTGCCTTGACTAGATTCATTAGAGCGCAGTGCTAGGTTCAGCTACCATAGTAAAAAGATAGTTGGAATAAAAATTAACTTGTTTAAGGTGAAGGAGTTTCACCTATACAATGAGTTTAATTTTGATAAAAACTCCATTAGATAATTCAAATTGAATTTGACTAAGGCAAGGATTAAGTGGACGGCTAAGTGAGTTGTAACCTTAAAACACTTGTGAGTGATTAGAAGAACTTAAGAAAATTGCTCTCTCTTGATCTTTCAAAATGCCACCGCCAAAAAAAGAAAAATGTGAAATCCATCTTGCCACCACCATTAAACCTCTTCTTAGCACCATTATTTCCTCCTCTTGAGCAGAGTCACAATCTCATAAATGTTTTTGGATCGTGATAAGGAAAAAGCAGTCCATGATCATCATTTGGTTGAGACTTCTTCAGTCCTTTGCTAGCATAAGAGAACCATTGATCCTAGTAAAGGCTTCCATTATCATCAATATGGATTATCATAGAAGGCAAGACAAGTGTGTTGCTTGTATCCTCGTAGATCCCATTAGACACCAAGCCATCCACCTTCAGGCTTTCTTGAACTGGATTTAACTCCAAATTCTGATATCTAAGAGTTAGGTAATCACTTTATAGATGTGCGATTTAATTTTGTTAAAATCTGGTTTTAATTAATTGCATGTTTATATCCCTCATAAAGATCTACAAAGAAGTCTAGCTATTTCTGTGTTTAATTGTTTTAAATCGATTTGATTAAATAAGCATCAAAACGTTAAAAACCAATGTTGTCTAGCATATCTAATATGCGATCACTAGGCTAATTTTTTTATGTATTTTTCTTGGCTGTAAAAATTATTTTTTTTTATTTTTGTATATTCTAGTTTTTAATATATTATGTATAAAAATTAATTTGAAATTCTTTATATTTATTTTGATTCAAAGAAAGCTAATTTTGACCTTAGTGTGAGAAATCTCAAAGCTAGAATTTTTTAGCAACCTTGGAGGATATATTGCGCCTAATGCACCTAGAAATCCTTATGGAAATGTTCCACAGATTTGTTGCATCTTAGAACAGCAAGTCAGCTGAATGAGATTCGATTTTTGGACTGATTTAATTGCTGAAATTTACGGCAAACATTGTCGCACTTGTTTCACCATGAAACTACATATATGAATGGCAATTTTTTGTCGTTTCAATTGCCACCATAGATCAATCTTCTAGCAACCCCTAATGCATGTTTCCAGCACCTAAAAATAGTCCCTAATCATCCTCCAAAAGTGGTGATCAAAGGCCATTCACATTGCTAAGGAGATCACTTATACTAGAGACACTAATTGTCAGAGTTCAACTTTCATCGGAACTAGTTTTCTAATGGGAGTGAAATACCTAAAAATTTAGAATCTGATTCCTAAAATTTAAGAGTTGATTCTGGTTTGATTTTATAGCCATTATCTAATTGTTGGGATTCTTAAAAAGTTAGGAGTGGTCAAACAAAATTGAAAGGTTTTAAGACAATATTGTTTCCTAAAATAGGCATTTTAGTAAAGAATTAAAACTTGGAAATGGATTTTTATAAATTGTTTATTAAAATGAATTACCATGATTCGGATTCTTAAAATGTCAATGTAGGAAATACTAAAGCATGCGATGAAGTATTTGTCCATGTTGAGACAAATCACCTAAAAGTTAGGTAAGTGTCTATTTTAAAATAAATTTCCTAAAAGTTAGGAATTAGATTACATGTGTTAATCTTTTGGCCAATTCTTATAAGTACTTGTTTATATACATTTAAACATATAATGTTTTACCATGTGATATTAGCTATAAAATATCATGCTATAAAATTGTTAAGGCATGATGAATGGTTATGGACTTAAACCTTAGTATGACTAGGAGAATATATGGTTGATTCTTTCTTCTTGGTATTTATCTTAAATAGGATCTACAAACCTTGCCTTATTTTTATTTCATTTTGAGGTTATAAAATTTTCTTCTCATTTAACTCCCCTCAAATGTAGCTCACGGTTTCTTCAACACATATGTAAAAGTTACCTAGTTTTAGATTTAGGCTATGGTTAGTTTAGGGAATTTAATTTTTTTCAAAATGTAAATAGAAAATGGTGCCATGAAGAATTTTTTAAGGAGAACAAAATTAAGGCTTGTGAAGACTTGGTAAGATATCTTAGGGTCTTGACCAACTAGTTTCCAAATGGCTCAGGGAAACTAGACTTAGACAAAAGTCCAAAATCATCCATGTAAGATTGCATGCTTTGATTTATTTTACATTGATAAATATATATATATATAGATATATATATCATATATATGTGCCTAAAATAAATGTGAATGCAATGCAGTCCAAATCAAATCAATGAGACCCAATCAATTATATTAATTAAAAGAAATTTCTCATAAAATATTGAGTCCATGCGTAAACATGATAAACGCCTTCTATTGTTCATAACAAGATGCCCAAGTTCTAGCCATAGGGATTTGTTAAGTCACTTAAGGTCCTTTCATCTCGAACTGCTTGAGTTATGAACAATGGGTTGTATTCAACTAATAATGCATGATTTGGATGTGTCACACCTGACCATGTGACATTAGAGGTTATGATTAGGAGAAATACATAAGATGTATATAGGTAAAGAGTTACCACTTAACTAATCTCTGAATTGCATAGAGATGCAATTGGTAAACTAAGTTACCTACTCAATTAGTTTTTACATAATTTTTGAGTCGTTAAAGGTTATGTAAAAATGAAAGAGCGCCCAGCTCATTATGAAGATTCAAAATATTAAACTTCTCGTATTAGAGTTGAAGGCTATAGTTTTGTAAAAATAATGAGAATAATCATTCTAATTTTAAAACCTGACTAAATGATTACTTCTTATATGTTATTGACATTAAATATGTTAGAACTCATATAGGATATAAACAAGTAAAATGACTACAAACTTGTCACTATGCTACCAAGTTAGCATACTTATGCTAGCCAAACTTAGTTATCTAGTCCTAAACTATTATGATTATTTTAGTACAAAGTTGAATGGCATACCCAAGGACAACCCATCAAGTTAGAGATAGCTTATCAAGTTCAAAAAGATGACCTTGATCTAGTCACATTGAATGATAATTGGTAGGGCACCTAACCTCTGAAAGGAGCAAATGGTTTCAACACTCTTGAAATCATTCAAAGCTTTATTGAATAGTTTAATAAAGACTATCATGATGAGAGGTTTGACACCCTTAAAGAATTATTCGTAAGCAAGATGTCAGAAGGTAGCCTAATTAGGCCTCATATGGTAGAATGTATTTCAAGACTTAATCACATTAGATGTATCATGGCGTATGATCCATATATTATCATTATACTTTCTTATGAAAAGAGACAAATGATATAATAAACAAACATGCCATACTTATGGAGAGCTAGATTAATGGAGCAAAAGTTGCGAGAAATACTTTGATATTATCAAAGTAGGAAAGAAATTTCATAGATAGACATGTTTTGGGATTTATTCACTTTTCTTGGTATATGATATATAGAGGTTGGCACTTAAATATGTGTGACATATTCTAAGAACCAAATGAAATAATTAGTGAAGAAAAATCGTGAGAACGGCAATCTTATAATGTTGACACAGAATTTTGTCTGACCCCTTTCTTAATAGTTCAAAATATCTGAGATAAAAAACTTAGCAGCCGCCCAGTGAAAGTTGACTTCTTAAGGTGGATTGGATATTTTCAAGTCCTCTTTAGTGATGCTTAAACAGTTGCATGTGCACATGATAAAAAGGTAACATTTCAATGTCGATCTTGGATAAAAAAAAAGAATATTTAGGTAAAAAATTCGCTTTTAAATTTTTTCTTTTGAAATTTTAAAATTTATGTTTGTGGATGATATTATGGTAAAATTTTCTATTTTTAAAAATTTTTGAAGAATTTTTCATAAAATTTTGGAGGCTGACCATCATATATTTTACCGATGCCCATGTAGCATTTATGCTATACTCGCTCTAAAAAATTAGAAATATACAAGGAAAATGTTTTAGTGGCATTTTTTACCATGAGATATCAACTTGTAAATCTTGAGATTTAAATTTGAATTTTTCAAAGTATCACGATTATAATATTCATAAAATTTTTCAAGAAAAAATTATTTTGAATTTCAAGTTTTTATCTTTTTTTATTTTATAAATTAATTATTTGACTAATGTGTTGAGTTTAATTCATTTTATAAATTTTGAACATATGTTTAGAATTTTCCTATTTTCAAGATATAGAGTTTTCTACTTTGTAAATTTTTTTGGTGGGATTTTTCTAATTTTAAAATTAAAATTCATCAAATATTTTTATTAAATTAATATTAAATAAAATTTTGAAACTCTAATTTATTTATGAGTTTTGAATATTTTTATATATATTAATTTTTCTTTATAAGGATTTCTCTAGTAAAATTTTATGAGTTTGAGATTTCCAATCAAGATTTTCTCATTATTGTGATCTTATTTTTTTCATTTATAATTTTTTAGTTTTATTAATTTTAATTTTAATCTTTTAATTTTGAATTTTTGCTAGCTAGTTTCTTGGAAACTAGTTTAGTTGGATTTTAATTTTTCCCTGACCAATTTAGTTTGGTTTTAATCATATCATTAGTTGATTTTATTTTGATTATCATTAAAATGATGAGTCTTATATGACGACTGATACAAAGTGACAAAATTAATTTAATTCATACTTATCTTAATTTACTAATATCCATAAAAAAATATATAATAATAATTAAAAAATAAAATAAATTTTTAGCCAAAGGGAATTTTCCAAACCTTGGCTGAACCTCCCCCTTATAAATAGAGGGAGGATTTTTCATTTAAAATGCAATTGGTTTGGAAGGAAAAAACACTAAAAGTACTAACTTTTTTTTTTCAAGTTCTAAAGCTTTTTTAAGGTATATTTTCTTCTAAAAGCTTTAGTTTTGTTGATGTCATTCACTTTTTTTTTCCCTTTTGGTAAGCCAAAATTATGCTTTAGCTCATGGATTTTAATCCGTGTTGAAGGGCTAAGCTTAATGGCTATGAACTATTTTCTTTGATTTGTTGATTATGGTTTATTTTTCTTCACAATTGTTTTAATTTTTCTCATGAAATATGTTGTTGTTGACATGATGGTGATTTTTGTGCTATGATATTTCATTTGTCATACATATGTGATCATATGGATATTATTTTCTTTGGTATTTTCTTGTTAACATGTTGGAATAACATTTTTATATGTCCATTGTTGATTATTTTTTACATGATGATGTTGTTTTGTGCTTGATAAAGCTAGGATATATGACTATTAAGTTTAATTTTTTTTTTTGTGATTATTTGATGTTGGTCGAATTTAAATGTTTATGTATGTGTGATTTTAATGGTTATTTTGTAAATATAAAAAAGTTTAGGATTAATCTGTAAAAAAAATTTAGACATTCCTTAGTTGGTCAAATGGTTTATATACATTTAGGAATGTATTTTATGCATTTTATCATATGTCAATACATTTTTTGGATTTTTGGAGTCTTTTTGGAATTTTAGAAAGTTTAGGAACTTTTGTGTAAATATTAAAAAAATTTTCCTAAGGCCAAAAGTGCTTAGCTAGACCTCCCTTGTCATTTTTGCATGTGAATTTTTGTGTTGATTTTGATATATTTTATGTTTAATTTTGTGTTTTAATTATGTTTGCAAATTTAGAAAAGTTTAGGGGCCATCAGGAAAACCTATCATTTTAGGTCAAAATGGTCATTTCAAACATAGAATTTCCTTATTTTGGGTATTTTGATTATTTTTCTCATTCCTCCGGTTCTCCAGTGGGGTGTAGAATATTACAAAACTTTCGTATTCTTTCGATTCTCCAAAAAACTATGAAATGTAATTTTAAAAAAGTTTAGGGGCTTACTTGCAATTTTTGCATTTTAGGTCATCTTAACATCCAAATTACCCATCTAGTGTAAAAATTTCATTTCTTACAATTTCAGTGTCCTTTAGGGTCACTGGCATACTTTTATGTCAAAGGTATAACCCAACAGTATTTTAGTAATTTTCTCTAAAATTGAGTTTGATGTAGTCATCGAGATGTTTTTATGCCAAAGGTGTGTATTTAAGTTTGGTTCACCCTTCTATGATTATTTTCGAGTCCTTCGAGTTACTGGGATATTTTATGTAAAAGGTATACCCTAAGGGCATTTTGGTAATTTTAAATTAAAAACCAAGACCTATGTCATTACTAGGATACTTTTATGTCGAAGGTGCACATTAAGGATAGGTTCATCATCTTAGACTACTTTTGAGTGCTTTAAGGTTACCAAGATACTTTCATATCGAAGTATACCTTAGGCCTAGGAGTATTTTGGTAATTTGGCATGAAAACAAAGTCCTTCAGAGTTATTAGGACACTTTTAAGTCGAAGGTACCTTAGAGGATATTTTGGTCTTATAGACCAATGAGTGATCCAAAGAGGATTCACCATTCTAAGTAACATTGGGGACATATCTCAAATAATCTTGACTAAGGTTAATCATATTAAAGTCTTTGGCCTAAGCATAATGAATTATGAGGAATCATTCCTCGTAGATTCATGATCGTTCACCTGGAGTTGCAAGATCAAACATGAATTGCCTTATGCCTATTCCAAGATATATGATGAAAGAACCATTACACTGATAGGCTTGTTGCTAAAATGTTTTAATGAGGTCACATTCGTTCTTCAACGTTTGGGTAGTCATTATGGATTGCTAGATCAGCTTTTGATCTATGAATGTGATTAATAAGATTAATTATATTTATTGCCAACATGTTGAGTACCTAATAGGTCACACATAATAAGATGATATTATGGGATTAAAATTGGGATTTAATTAAGAAAAGTTCCATTAAGAATCAAGTTAAGATAAAAATTTAGATTGTTTGAAATCTATGATTTTATTGTCTTTTTAAGACATAGTAGATAAGATTGTCTTATTTGGATAATGTCTAAATCGATATTATGTCTAGATAGATAATGTCTAAATTAAGACAATACATGGTGGATAATGTCCTAGCAAAAATCCTTGGATAATGTTATCAAATATTTAGATAATTAATGTTAATAAGATTATTATTAAATTTTAATTGTTTTAATTTAATTTATGAATTTTATTTAGATAAATATTCATAAAAGGATATTCAATTTAGCTAAAAGTTTTCTATCTATTTATCTTGTATTTAATTATATGATAATTAATGAGATAGACTAATTAATTTATATGATATTTATATGAGATAAACTAAATAATTTATGAGATAAATTAAATACGCTAATTTGGATTAAATCTCTAAAGAAACCTAATTTAGCTATATAATCTATGGTGCACCAAGCTAGAATTGTGTCTAGGTTCATGATGCCTTGACTGAATTCCTTAGAACCTATTTTATGTGCTAGGTGCAGCCACCATAATGAAAAGAGAGTTGGAATCAAAATTCACTTATAAAATGAGTTTAATTTTGATCAAAACTCCTTTAGATAAATCTAATTGAATTCAGTGAAGGCAAGGATTAAATGAGTGGATAGCTATGTAAATTGTAACATAAAAATATTTTGTAAGTGGTTAGAAAAACTTGAGAAAATTGTTCTCTTTTATTCTCTCAAAGTGCTGTCAACTAAGAAAGGTGAAATCCACCTTACCCCCACCATTAGACCTCTTCACAGTGCCATTCTTCCTTCTTTTTTGGCACAATCACAATCCTGGAATTGTTTTTAGATCATGTCAAGCAAGAAGTAGTCTGTGATCATCTTTTAGCTGAGACCCTTTGAGTTTTCTGGTTAGCACCTGATAATAGCTAATCATTGAGAGAAGGCTCCTATTATCATCCGTGTGGATTACCATTAGAAGCAAGACAAGTGTATTGCTCATGACCTCGTAAATCATATCAAACACCAAGCCACCCACCTTTAAGTTTTCTCGGATTGGATTTAACTCAGATTACGTTATTTGAGAGTTAGGCAATCCTTTTATAGATTATGATTTAATTTTTTTAAAATCTAATTTTAATTTACTGCATGCTTACATCCCTCCTAAAGATCGGCAGAGAAGTCTAGCCATTGCCATGTTTAATATTTCCACTGCCATATTAGGTTATTTAGTAAAATTTTAAATGCTATTATTGCACAAGGTCGGACGTCACTGAGAATACAGAGTCCCATCAATTTTATTATATTTTATGACCATTGAAACTTACATTTACAATTCAAGATCTTTTTTAATGTTTTAATTTCATCAAATATTTTTAAATTTATATTTACTACTATCGTAACGTTGCCATCCTAGTAGGCATCCAACTAAAAAATTTGTTACTGTAGGTGAGAAAAAAGTACTTCTCATTGTAGGATTAGGGTGATTGTCGAACGATTCGCTTATTCGACTAGAGTCTTATGGCTACTATGGAATAGTTGAGAAAATTGGATTTGTCATAGATCATTTAAGCTAGTTTTGATGGACACTTATTAAAACTAATCCTTTTAGAGTTATGAAACTCAAAAGATTGGTTTTAAAGTTTGTACGTAAACTAGATATGGTAAGAGGGTTTAAGAGTTGGTTACGCATAGGGAAGGATTAACATCTCCACGATGCCCTAAATTGGTACCATTTAGCCATAGATTATCTTGATTTCAATTTTCTTGATTTTAATTGAATTATTCTAGTATAATCCCTTTAAATGCCGAAATAAATTTTATTGAAGTGAGAAACTTGGTTTTTTTACAAATCAGAATTCACTATACTTCTTGCCTATGAGGAGGCAAAGCATGGAGTTTTTGTCAAAATGGTATTTCCAGTTTAATTTTTTTTAAAAAAAAATATTTTGAATTGGGCATTCAAAGGCCCTAACTCGAAGCATTGCCTTTGATGACTTTAAAACATATTTAATTGAAATTTATGGATGCATAATTATCATCATCAAAGGAAAGAAAATAGTAACCCATAATAATTATAATAAATATTTC
>JAQSVH010000005.1:328378-348496 GCA_029448705.1 Adansonia digitata
TAAGTCCCACACCTAAGCTTTAAGGCATCTATTCTTCTTTTTATAAGAGATTACAAAAGCGCAAGCTCAAACAAGCTTCTTTCAAGTGGCTTGAGCCTTTTCTTTCCATTAATTCAACTCTTTATCGAGGGTGGTGAGCAATTCTTCCCACTCAGTGATGACTTATAGACACATCAGTACTGTTTGCTTTTTTAAGTGTCGTATAGTCATTCTTTAGATTTTAAAGATCTTCCTTAACATGGTCTCTTTCTTTGACAACCCAGTTAATCTCTTAATCTCGAACGTAAAGGTTTATCTCTAATTGGCTTTTTTGTTCCTTCAAATAGGTTATTTCTAAGGCAAAAGTCGTTCGATCTTGTTTAAATTCTTGTTTGAGAAGTTCAAACTTAGAAGGTAACTCACCTATCAAAATTTGAGTTGAACCATCATTGGCTTGCGACAAGGCATCATTGATGCTGTAGATCCTTCACTCTTTATACCTTAAAGTCACGTTATGTTTTCTTCATGTACCTCTACATATAGTAGGCTAATCTCCAAGCATCAAAAGCTACCTAGACTTTTTTTTGTACTTGGCCTTGTCATAGTCAAAGTCTCATTGTCTAAGGTTTTGAAAGAATGGAATAACCTGTCGATACTAGAATTATCAGAGAACTAAAAGAGGTGCATAGCTAGTACCTTCCCATACTCCCATGAATAAGAATAACTGTAGTCACCGCACACATACATGATCGATTGTGGGAAGATCTATGATGCTTTCCACATAACCTCTTCTTTTTAGGTTCTAAACTTCTTGACCTATTGTTTTTCAAATTTATCTTAAGTCTATTCCTTTTTAGAGGCTCAGTGAAAGGGTTAAAGTTTGATAAAAAATTGTATAACACTCATTTTCGACCTAAAGATGACTATAGAGCCAAACTTAGAGAGTGGAAAGCATCCAATATATTGACATGTACCTTTTTTCTTACAAAAATTTAAGGCTTGGATAATTTTGGCAATGATAATAGATGCAGGGTTGATGTCACAACATAACATGAAAAGAAGTCTGCTACTGTAACCTCTACGTAGCACAAGACTTTTAGGAATATTACAAGCCCATATATAGTTAAAGGGTAGATGTCTTAAATTTTTTGGTAGATTAATGAGGCTCACCATTATTTTTTTCAAGCTTATCCAAGAGATAGACTTATTATTTACTTTCATCTTGACATGATCACTAACCTAAGACTCTAAATATAAGCTAGTTTCCTTTTATAGGTGGCAATTTCAATGCTTTAAAGCTATCAAATTTTACCCTTTTAATCTAGCAATGTAGTCTACTTATCAACGATAAAGACCAAGTCTTCCTAATTAAAGGTGAAGCACTTGTATGCCAAATTCTAAAACTGTGTCACCACTTGCAACAGACTAAAATCCACCTAGTCTTGGAGTTGTAAGGCTATGCTCTATACCTCTTAATGAATAACTCTCTCTCATCATTATTCTGACTAGCCTATATGCATTTTAAGTCTTACCAATCATTTTGATTGTATGCCATCTTGACCCTTTCATGCATTGTTTAGATGTAACTGGACTTAAGAATCCTTGTATTTTCATACTGTTAACCCTCTAACCATGCCTTGATTTCCTCGAAAAATCATAGAGCAACAACAGATTGTTACTTTATGATAGACACCCCTTGTTGGAAACTATACCTTTAACTAATTGTCATGATAATTATGATGAAATGATGCATGCAGCAAGCAAAACAAACAAAAAAAAATAGGTTAGTAATACAAACAAGAATAAAGAATGAAAGCATGAAAATAAATCACATAAAATGTAGGTGTTATAATGCCTAGAGGCGGACATGACAATTACAAGTATCATGGCAATCGAAGTACCCATAAGCAACATAACACATGTCTAGATTTAAGATCACCCTTAGTGAGGTGATACGGTACCTAAGGGATAAGTTGATGACCTTAACAACTATGTATGTGTGCCATCACCTGGTATCTAACATGCATCGAGCCATTGATTGAACATTATAACGGCTTATTTAGGTAACGTTTTGCCTTTATCAAGATGGTATGACACCTCTTAGGAATGAAAACAACTCAATAGGTACTGATGTTCATTCATCACCAACCAAAGTAAGATATGCATTAAGCTGCCATTCAGGTAGCATAATGGCTTATTCAGGTTGGATATGACCTTCTTTTAAGGTGATACAGTTGTTTTGCGAGTGATAACAATCATTTGCCATCACTTACTTATCGATGAGGGTCAGCCATCAATCAAATGGCATAACAGTGTATCTTGACACTAACATGACACATGTGGGTGACAATGTTCATTCACTATCACCTATGTAGCTATAGTATGCAAGAGTAAAGGTTAGCTATGTTTCCTTAAGTGTCTTTATCCTCCGGGTTACTTTAGTAGTATTTTAGTATGGTTGACATGGTTTAGATTATA
The DNA here is from genome assembly GCA_029448705.1 of Adansonia digitata. Classification (NCBI taxonomy): domain Eukaryota; kingdom Viridiplantae; phylum Streptophyta; class Magnoliopsida; order Malvales; family Malvaceae; genus Adansonia; species Adansonia digitata. The sequence goes on from JAQSVH010000005.1 coordinate 330,836, forward strand.
AAGGTCACTATATAGGGTTTCAATTGATAACCTAAACTGATATCTGAATTGTTCCTTTGTTTGGTAAGAACAATCGAAGCACCTAAATCCTAGGCCCCTCGCAAGCTTAGCAAAACATGTTTAATCTAGTGGATGTGTTTTCCTATGAAAATGCGGAGAGTTACTCATGAGAAGCATTGGTAGCTTACACCTGAGAACTTCTTGCTATGCTTATACGGAGGGTTACTCATGAAAGACACAAAATATTTGAGACTCCAATCCTACCATGGAGTTTGGTGAAAATCTAATGCAAATGCATCTACACGATGTGTGTCAAGGAAATAATCAAACCTTTTGTTTACCCCAATTACTATATTTATTATATGGATATTTATTTGAAAACAAGGCAGTCCTTCATGATTACAAGACAAAAATCATGATAAAGAAAACATTAATAGACATAAATGGAAAGGGTTATAGTTAAATAATGATCAAAAATCAAGGAAACCAAGAACTAAGTAACACATGACTAGTCATAGACCCAACTCTCTAATTCCTCTCCAATGGAATCTCCAAGCTATTGGCAATGTGCACCCCCGAAAAGTATCTTCATGAAGTGAAAAACTGCATTCAACTTAAAAATATTTTTTCTTGATGAGAAAGTACCCTCTCGATCAAGATTTTTCCCTTTTGAAATGAAAGGAGTAAAAAGGTACAGATTCTCAACCCTTGATAATGAAGGGGGACTTTTGGATGAATCACTCATCCAACTAGTCTTAGATGGCCACCATGAAGTGGCCAGAGACTTGGAGTCATACTAACAATTTAGGTTAGGTGTGATTTGATGCCTATCGAAAATGATATTTTGGGTTATGAGACTTGAAACATCGATTCCATGACCTACGTAGCCCAAGGATTTGATGGTTAGGTTTGAGAGTTAGTTATGCACAAGAAGGTATGAACCTTATTACGATGCTTGAAAACGATACCTTCTAGCCATGTTTAAACTTAATATTAGTTTCCTTGATTTTGACTTGTTATTATTTTAATATAATCCCCTTTTATGCATGAATTTGTATAAAAAAGTAAATATGGGTTTTAAATATAGTTTTAATCCCATATGCATACCAGAGAAATGGAAAGCATAGAGATATTTGATAAAAATGAGTTCTAGATTTAACTTTAAAAATAAGGTACTTTGCATCAAGCATCGGAGGATTATGGACACGAAACATTGCCTTTATGATTTTTGAAAATGACTTGAAAATATGAATGCTAGGTAGACACCAAAGAGAAATGTGTTAGTAAGACGAAAAAGAAATAATATTGCACAAAATAAGTCACAGAAAAAAGGGAGAAAGGAAATGATCAAAATGTACATAATTATCATTAATTACCTTGAAATAACCAAATCGACAATTTTGAAGCATGTTTGGATCAGTTGGTTACGTGAAACATGAAAGCTTGGTTTGAATTTAGGAAAAGTTTGGAGAAAATCCAAGAGAGAAAATTTTTTATTTTTGGAAAAGTGACAGTGAAATTTTTAAGTTGAAAAAAATCAACTATTTCTTGACAAAGTAATATTTTTAGGGTTTCTTGACAAAGTCGATAATTTTTGAATAAAAATGGGATTTGATAAAAAAAAATTAACAATATTTTGAAAAATGTCCATGCTCTGATCCAAGCTTAAGGGCAAGTTGGCACATATTCTTGCCTTGACGGGGTTGAACAAGGTTGTTTAGAGACATCCAAATGCTTGAACTGAGAATTTTAAAAAATAGGTTCATTTTGACAAATGCTAAAATAAGGGATAGCATTGTGCTATCCACGTTTTCGATTTTATTCTAAACTGATCCTAAGATTTTATGGGTCAAGTGAGATATTATGGAAAGGCAACTCGATAAAGGTTAATATAAAAATATTCAAAAAATCCAAAAAAAATCATTTTCCAAGAGGAAAATAATTTTTGAAGTTGGATCTAGCACAACACAGATGGCACATGTAAGAGAAAGGGTACAATAGATTTTGAAAAATCATATTAGATTCAAAATTTTTAAATCATAAACAATACCCTTTGAAAAGGTAATTTCATGAAATTTTTGGGAAAAATATTTTAAAATTCAAAAAAATCTTTAGGTTGCTAGAAATAACCCAAATAGAATATAAATCACTGACTCCATGGGTTCTAAACAACGTTAGTTCCCAAAAATCATAACTTCCTCATGCGGAATGATCCAGGGAAAACAAGAAACTATTGAAAAAGTAATTCAATGACCTTTTAGGGAAAAATATCATACAATTCATGAAAAATAGTTTAGGGTTCACAAATGATTTTTCAAGTCATGACGATAGTGCTACCAAGACAAAAGAGAAAAGTTTTTTCAGCTTTGTCAAACTTCCTAGGACAAAACTTAAGCCCCGAACATTCAAATGTCCAAGATAGAAAGGGTTGAGTGACAATGGCTTCACTAAGCTCATTCACATAACACCTAAGTAATTTGGAACAATGGAATAGTCCATTAACCATGTCAGAAGCTAGAGGGCTATAGAAAAAAAGACCAAAGCACAAACAACATTGAACACTAAAAGGGATATTTTATTTTTGAAAATAAAATACCTAATCCCAATAGACATTGAATTCGAACATGGAAAAATTAATTCTTTCCCTATGATTAGAAAACCAATGAATAGAAAACCTTAAGTCCATTTTAATCCTCATTTATTAAAATTAACATAGGCTTAAATCGAGGGTTTTAGGAAAATAGATTTCCAACAAGCAACAAACAAGCATTTTGACAAACACATGATGAAGTAAATGCAATGTTCATGACAATGAACATGGAAGCCATGCTCAAATAAGCAAAAATGACATTTAGACATGGAAAAGGATGATGACATGTGAAGATAAGCATGAAAATGCATAAGTATGTTAGCTAAGTATGTGACATCAAGGAATATGCCATGGAAATGATATAAACATACTTAAACAATGAAGAACAACATGCTGGAATTTCGTGACAGTGTCAAAACACATTTTTAAGATGAAGTAAGTGCATAGGAATTAAGAAACATGATAGAGGAGTTCATAAAACATGAAGAATCCTAGGTCTACCACATCCAAGGCCATAATATGCATGAAGATCCTAAGACAAGGTCATGGTAAACATGCTAAAGCTCACTAAAATATAGAAATGTAAAAAAAAATGGATGAAGATAAAAAGGATAAGGAATATACCTTAAAAGCTTTGAGAACCTTGTTGAGCAAAAAAGGTTTTGAACTTATAGCTCACTTTCTTGCCTTCCCTTGCTATGATTTAACAAGAAAAGATGGCTAGGAATAAGCTAGAGAAGTGTTCTGTAAGGTGAGGTGATGGCTATGGTTATCGAGGGTTTTGGAGGGCTAACGGGGAAGCTATGGGAATCAATATTTTTAAAGTATGGTGGCTGGTGTAAATGTTTTTTTTATTGCTGAGCACATCATGAACCTTATATAGGATCTAATTTCAGCCAGCAAAAACCTAACAAAGGTTGGGCATTTAGGACATTTGGGGTAGACAATATGTTGACTTATTGTACCAAAGAGCAACCTTTCAACATTTCATTGGTTGATGTACATCCTTGATAATAAAAACAAACTATCCATGGGCTAGAACAATGAGCAAGGTCAAACTTGCCCATCTTCTATCCACATTATAGCATGAAGTGCCCTTCTAACAAGCTTAATAGACCATTCAAAAATGTTAAAACCTAATGTTTAAGCCCAAAAATGAAGTCCATATGATTTTAAGGAAGTTATATCTAATATTATATGGTTTTTGGAGCCAAAGTCATGATCAAATTCGTGTTTTAATGCAATGGGGCCGATGTGTGAAAAGGATACAAGCTAGGCAAAATCAATAAGATCTATCGATACATTGCATATTATATCGATGCATCTGGGCAAAAAACCTAGAATTTATCGATACAAGGAAGATTATATCGATACATAGCAATATGTATTGATACGGTCACTTGTGTATCGATACATTTTAGCCAAAAATTGAATTTTAGCTATGACATAACCCTATATCGATACAATTAGCTCATGCATCGACACATTGCCTCATGATCAATACATTCCCTTTTTTTATCAATACAAATAGAGTAATTTTGAATCTTGGTGATGTGAAAACCCCTTATTGATACATATAAGCTATGTATCAATACATGCATGCAAAAATATAGAATTTTCATACCTTTAGCCCTCCAAGCACCTTACCTTAGCAAGCAGCCATGAATGACTAATTCGTCATTGCTTAAATAAACTTGGTAAGACCTCAAATAGTACCTCTGATGATTTGAAAATTGATCGAGACAAAATAGGGTGTCTACAAGGTTATGAAGCATAATTAACAAAGAGCTACTAAAGCCATCGATTTTTGCTTGATTTGTTCTATTTTGAAGTTTGGTTTTAGCTTACTTTAATTGGATTTAAGGTTTGCAATTTACAATGACTGGTTTGGATTAGTTCTTTTTTGCTTACGTTCTCATTAAATTGAAAGGATTTTTGGGTTGATTGTTTGATAAGAGGAAATTTAAGGGGCTTCAAATCAATGCTGGACTTAGAAGCAACATCACTTTTGGAAGAATTGTAAAGTTTAATTCTTAAAACCCCAACATTCTTTTGCGTTTTAAGCTTTCTTCAAAAGCAAACTAAAGGAAGACATTATTTAGGCTTACACTATTAGAGGACTATCGAACAAGATTGCAATAATATGGAAGGTGATTTCATGATCAAGGAGTTCATCTTAACTCCTCTGCAATTTTATTTCTATCAAAGCACGCTTTTTTTTTCTAGCCAACTCCACATTCTCTCCCTTTAGTTCTTTTGAAAATTGTTATGCACATAGCTCAAAACTGCCATTGAAAATGTAGAAATTGATTGCCAATAGTTAGTTATTAATTCTTATTCAACATTTTAGTTAGATGCACATAGCATTACTGCCAAAAGAAAAAAAATGAATATGATGTGAGTTTTTTTTTCCTCTTGTACTCTTAAATATTTGATGTTTGAGTTTGAGACTATGGATATAGCAAACAAGTTTTTATGTTTTATGAGCTCTTTTTATTAATTTATTGGATTTTAGCTTGGTAAACTTGGGCTAGGCCTCAAGCTAGAATATAAGATGAAGTGAATTTCATATGTTAAATAAGGAAGGAAACTTAATCGCTTTCTTTTATATGCATTTTTAGTTATTAGTTGGCAACATATTGCCTTTTCCTCTATCTAATAGAATGAAGAACAGCCTAAATAGAATAAATCTCATCAACGACACTTATCTCTTGATATTTTCAAGTATTCTCGCAAGGTAATTGTGTTTAGAATTAAAAGTGAATTTAAATATTTATATTAAATCCTTTGTTTTATTTGCATTTTTGGGGTAATACCCTTTGGATATAATAGATTAGGTTGTTTTTCTTCATTGACTTGCTCTATAAACTCACCCAAAAGTTATCTATTATTGAATACCCTGCAATCATGTAACACAAAAGCACTCTTGGGAGTATCTTTGATTCACCTTTTTAGGAACATGTTAAGGATATATTAAACTATAAAACACATGTTGGTGCAGTGCCATTGGTTTTCTATTCAATATATGCGGTTTTTTTTTTTTTTTTTATGTTATTTGTTATTGTAAGTACTTTCAACTTTGGCGCTTTATGTTATCTCTTTCTTTTGATTTATCTCTTCTGCTGATACTTATTCACTTACTATCAAGTCCATTATAAAAAATAGTTAAACAGTTATAAGTTCGAAGGGTGCCATTTGTTGTTTCTTTGGGGAAAAAATTCCTTATTGCAATAGTTGCAATACTAGCTGGGTTTATGCATCTGGTTTTATGAATTTTTTGATGGATTTATTTAATACTGGATGGATTTGTAAACCTGGGCTCTTTGAGGCAGTTTATACGTTTGGACTCTTTGAAGTGCTTCGTACAACACCATTTCTAATTATAATAATCTTAGATTGCAGTTAGTTTTGTTTATTCCCTTTCTCGATTGAATTTTTTTTTTTTTTTTGGTATTGCATTATTGAGAATGTTATATTTAATTGGAGCATGAGTTTAATCATTCGTTTCTAGGGAAACTCCTGAACTATAGCTAGATGCTTTCTAGAGCAAATCTAATTTCGGTAGAAATGAATCTATTGAAATCAAGCCAATAATGCCACGAGTTTGCCTATTTAAGTTCCCAACGAAGAAACTGTGATTGGATCTTGGATTGGACCATGGAATATTGGCAATAGACCAACCATCATCAGGAAGTGGCTTCCTGGCGCAAATTTCTCTGAGCTTGAACATAAAATAGTGCTTCCCTTTTTTTTTTTCTCTTTTTTTTTCTTTTGGAGAATATTGCTCTCAAGTTATATACTCAAGATGGAATCAGTTATTTAACAAGTGTAATTGTAACCCCACTTCATGCCACGAGTTTGCCTATTTAAGTTCCCAACGAAGAAACTGTGATTGGATCTTGGATTGGACCATGGAATATTGGCAATAGACCAACCATCATCAGGAAGTGGCTTCCTGGCGCAAATTTCTCTGAGCTTGAACATAAAATAGTGCTTCCCTTTTTTTTTTTCTCTTTTTTTTTCTTTTGGAGAATATTGCTCTCAAGTTATATACTCAAGATGGAATCAGTTATTTAACAAGTGTAATTGTAACCCCACTTCATGGACAAGGGAACTGTTAAGCAAAAATAATTGAACTATACCAAAGTCTATGTTGAACTAAACTTTGATGATGTAACACCTAGTACGATTAAGAATGGGTAGTCGAGTCACAGTGGGAATTGAAGTACCTTTGTGGCCCCAAAAATGACATCTATGCAAAATGTTTAGACATAGAACAAAATGCTGTGTGAATTTGGTGGCCTCTAAACTGAATTGGCCAAAAAGGAAAAGGAAGAGGAAAAGGCAGGGAAAGAGGAGTGGAAAGAAGCTCAAGGAGCCAGGAAACTAGGAAAAGAGTAGACATCAAAGATAGCTACGAAAAAAATAAATAAATAAATTCCAAGTCATTGTAGAGATGGAGCAAACCGTGCAGGACATTCCATGGCAATTTAGATCAATGAAATTTTGAATCAAGAATGTTTGGCAACAGCAGGCACTGAGTTGGCATTATCTTCTGATGATGACAAGAGAAAAACATGGGGAAGAGATTAGTAGTAAACCACACACTAGAAACCCAAGGTAGCAAGCAAAAAGGTAGCCATGAATGTTCCTATCCAAATATCCTAGAGCTACTATCTGTTAAGGATGATGAGGAATAGGAGTAGAACCTTGAGTCTACTACTCAAACCAAGTAGGCGCTGAAGAAAAAGGCAAGAGAAAGGCCAAGGTTTCTCGCGGACAAAAGTGGGGCCAATGGGTCAACCACAACTACTTTGCATTAAGAATTTTAGTGTATGCTAGGGGATTCAACGACCCATTAAAGCAAAAGAAAATCTACAAATTGGTTAGGCTTCACGAAGTAGATATTGTTTGCCTAGTTAAGACAAAAGTAAAGATGTCAAATAGTTGGCCTTGTCCAAGAAGTTTAGCAATTAGAGAGTGATCTGCAACTACGAGTTTGATGAATATGGTAGGATATAGATTATTTTTGTCATCCTAAAATGCATACACTAGCTACTATGGACCAAGCCATATCGTGTCAAATGACTAGCTCAGAAGTGATCTATGTTTTATTGCCATTTATGGTAGCAACTCAAAAATGGAGAGAATAAGGTTATGGCAGCACCTAGAATATACATATTCTTCAACCTTTCAAATTTTGGAAATAAAAAAAAAAAATTCATGTCTAAGCAAAAAAAAAAAAAAAAATCAAAAAAATTAAAAAAAAAATATTCTTGGACTTCAAAATTACTTTGAAAACTCGCTATATGCATTTAATTATTTCGGATTAATTTTTTTATTAAAAATACATGTTTTCAAGTGAATAATATTTGTCCATATGAATTCTAGTAAAAATAAAATTATTTTCCAATTGAAAATATACCAAATTTTCATTTTTTGAAAGATACGATTGACTCGTTTTGAAAAATGATCAATCATGATCTAAACATAATACTTTTTAAAGCAAAGTAGTCAGTACTATATGGTGCACGTACTACTTTTGTTCTATACTAGTACGTGTCAGCACCAGTTTATTTTGGTGTACCATTTGAATTTTATCGAATTTTGTACATTGTTAATTTATATATAAAAATATTTTCATATATAAAATAAATGAAATTAAATAAATTTCATAAATCAGATACTTATCAATTATATATATAATGTTTAAAAAAATCATTAAATATAAGAAGATAAATATCAATTTAAGTCGCAAGGCTAAAACTTTTTAATGATCGTCAAATTTATAAATAATAATGTATAATATTCATCAAATTTTGGAGTAATTTAGTCAAATATTCATCAAATTTACATGTAATTTATATCTAATTCATCAAATTTACAATCAATATTAGTCTTGTTGTTAGAAACTTAAATTATGTACTGGTTGGTATAACTATTTTTTAGCTGGTACAACGAAAACAGGTGAATACCTACCAGTACGGTCAATACCAAAATCGAAAGGGTACTAGAAGCTACCAGTACCAATTTAGTTAAAAATCGATGCCTATCGGTTGGTGTGGTCAGTACCAGTACGATACCTACAACCATGCTTTAAAGTGAAAATACTCAAGAGTTTGATCATCGACTATATATGAAAGTTAGACTATGCAATCAAATAAGAACAATGATAAGAAAATTATGAGCAAGGCATTTCCATAAGCTTTCTTTAGGATAATAGTTTCCCCACTATGGTGCAAATGATCTCTTTGGAAATGTTATTCTCATGATACAATGCCTACTCGAAAAAGAATGTTATTGCACTTCAAGTTCTTCTTTGACACACATGAACCATGAACCAAAAAACAGATGCAAGAAGATAAATGATTCTTAAAGAGAACTGGATGTAAAGATGTTAGAAAATGTATAGAATGAATGTTAAATGAAGTATTTACAAGCTCAAACAAGTGTTGAAAATACCCTTTTATTGATCATTTATGACTTTGATAAAGATTCACATCTTTTAGAATAAAAGAACATATCCAACTGACAACTTTTTGAATTTCTCAATGAGAGATTTGAATCCTCAATTAAGGGATTCTAATCCCTTAAGCAAAAATCATAAAGAATACATAATCTTGCAAAGTATTTGAAACCTTTCCTTAAGGATTTTGATCCTTTATGCAAAATTATAATAATTACAATTTTAAACTTACTATTAGAATCCTCTTTAAAGGAGTTTGCATCCTTTTGGCTATCTTCATTCTGAAAGCTTATAAATTACTTTCCAACTTCATTTTCCAACATAAATGAAAACTATATGCATTCAAACCTTTATAAATCATCGAAAACACCTTATCAAAAACATTTTTTTGATAATATGTACAACATCATCTTGGTAAAAGATCGATGCATGTTATCCAAACTACCTTTCGACAATTAGTTTCAAGTGTTTTCAACAAATATTACTAACTCAGGCTCTAAACACATTTGGGCTACAAATTAACTTTTCCAACACCAATGAAGATAAAGATAACAAACACTACAAAGGCACACCTTTATTTTCTCAAGAAATCAAGAGTATTAATTTTCTTAGAGCTTCAATTTCATTATTCTTGATAACATATGTATCTAAACTTTATTTCATATCCATTTGACTCTCATTGAACCTGGAAGGCAAACATCAAGCCTTTATGAGGTTTCTAATTTGTAAAAATCTTTATTCACAGAATTTGACATTGTGAGTTTAAGAGAACTAAAACGTTTGAGTGAATTTGTTAAAATTTAGGAAAAGCTATTTATGAACTTCGTTAAATGCTGAGACATTGTCAAAGGTGCTAGATAATGCAAAGTAGTTATTAAATTTTTTTGTTAAAAAATTATATTTTTTTCTAATAACTCAATAAGTTTCCATTTTCCACTTTTCACATTGGAAAATGAGGATTCAAACTTTGCTCATTAAAAGAACATGCAACAACCAAAATCTAACTGTTCATGTGCTTTAATAGGGTAGTTTAGGGACAATCCTTTTATGGGGTGAAATGTGAAAAAAAACTTTTCAATGGCGGAAGGGTGGCCCAATTATTCTTTTTTGATTTAGAAAGGCCTAGTTATATTATTTATTGACTAATTGACAAAAAAAATGCAATATTAACTAGACTTTTTTTTCATTCATAATCAATAAAATACTTTAAAATTCTACCAATTTGATTAAAGAATTGTCACGTATCTCGTCAAAATATATTTTAAAAAATAATGAATCTATAGTACAAAACAATAAGATTTGTTGGAATATGTTAATAACTTATAAAATTTAAATACTCTAAACATAAAAAATAATAGTTACATGGTATTTAGGCACTAGAACCGATTAAAAAAGTAATTAACAAACATGACTTAGTAACATGCTTGAGTAAGAATGATGTAAATATTAGTTTTGTGATTATTGACATTAGTCAATATAGATAATAATCAATTTATTTACATAGTAATTGTGGAAGCGTTAGAATTTAACTGGCTAGGAAAAGGAATTGTGATGAAAAGGGTAGGCTAAGTAGTTTCCTTTTTTTTCCCCCTTCTAATTGTTCGGAGGAATGGGATGAAATTTAGCACAAAGATACATATAGTGATAATGTGTCATACAATACCAATCTTTACCAAATAAGTCCAAAGTAAATCAAAAAATAAATAATAGTAACATTTGCCGCTAAACAAGTAATTAAGTGCAAGTTGCCAACTGCTAGAAATTGGTTATTAGTAAGGATTCCAGGCAGAGAAAGGGCACAATAGCAACACTTGGGCTTGATAATAAGCTGGGAATCGGATCAACTCGGACAACTTGTTACCTCAAAAAGAACTCTGCCCTGCCAACTTGGTAAGTACGGAATCATAAAAGCAATATTAATCTTAAAATTAACCATCTACAACATCCTAATTATCATCATCATGGACATTAGAGTAACCAGTGGGATTTTCATTAGCAACTTCATTCTGGCAGTTTACTGCAGTGACATCATCATCGCCATATTCAGATGCTGAGCTATCATCCTTCTCTGGACAATCAAGCTGCACACACTCAGCTACTTGAGGGCTGCAATTTCCTGAAGCAGGGCTTCCACATGACGATGCCAAGTCTTCTTTCTTTACAACGTTGAGCACAAGCCCATTATGAGTCCTTTCAGGCTGCAGGAGATCACCTTCAGTGACCATAATGCTAGAACCATTAACAGGTGGTCTGTTCCCCAAATCCCTCTGATCAAACTCATATTCTGAACCTCTATCTGGTGTTGTCATCTTAGAGCTGTGACTAAAAGGATCCCTCCCTCCTATCTGAAATCCAGGAGAACTAGGATGAGCCATTAGACCTTTGTTCACTTCAGCGTCAATATCTAGATTTTGGACAAAGTCGATGAACAAATTTGCAGAAGTACTCCTCATCAATGGCCCACCAGATCTTGTCCAAGAATGTAAGTCTACACCTTCAGACTCACTATCACTTCCATCATGTGCACTGCGATGGGCTCGCAAATTCCTAGCAGAAGGTGGTATTCCTGTGGAACCACCTACTCCATGATGCAAAGATGAAGTAACATCTGTAAGAAGATCTTCTTCAAGGGAGCCTGCTGAGTTTTCTCTTGCAATGCAATTCCAAGAAGGAATTCTCCTTGAAGCATTAAATCTGGCTGTGCTGGCAAGGGCATGAGAGGAAGCAGAAGCAGAAGCAGCGGCAGCTCTCTCAGCACTCCTTTTAAGCCTACGCATGTGATTAAGAATTGCGACACACTCATCAAGGGCAAGCTCAATGCCACAGTTTGCTTTCATAGCTGAAAGCTTCTCCCAAGTGCATCTTCTCCCTTGGTTGGCTGCCTTTTGAAGCTCCAGATGAGTAGGGTTTTGAAGAATTTTCAAGTACTGTTATAGTTAAAAACCACGAAAAAAATAGCCAGTCAGTCACCATGGCAAAGATTATTGAATAATATGTGCATGTGAAAAACAGCATAGATAGACTCTGACAGTCAACATAAAACCTGAAGCTACTCTACTCACTTCTCAAAATAAATACAAAACTAGGTTTGAATAACACTAAATCCCAATGCTCAAGCTTCACATAATTTTTAATTTGAATGTCATCAAAGGTAAGCCTTAAAATGATTTTGAACATACCTGAGCAACGGTGGCTGGCATAACAACAGTAACATCACCCTCCCAATCTTGAGTAAATATCTTGGCAACTCCCCCAAGAGGAAAGCCCAGTTCCAGTATCTGACTACATCTATGTTTTACCTCCATCTCAGTTAGGTGAGCAAGCTACGATTTAAAACAATAAAATTAGTTTATTTCATTTCATCATGCCAATAGTAAGATAAGAAAACATAAAACGATATTGTAAGAACAACTAACAAGATTGCATAACATATACAACATGGATAAACGAAAACTTTTTGATACACTAGGGGATATCCCTATCCATAATTATCTAGGAGAAGACGATATCCTAGATGCTATGCGGAAATTTTCACATAGAAAGTTTTTTAATTGGAGAATTCTTCATTTTTGTCTTAGAAATAAGGCCGATATTGAGTCCTGGGTCGATACCAGTACCAAGAGTAACAAAAATATTAAATCTTTAAATCCATTGTCTAAGAATAACCCATGAGCAATCTATTAAAAGTTTCTTTGTTTCAGCTCTATGACAGAAAACCTTGGAAATAATATGTAATAATGTACATTCATATCATTTTGTTCTCAAAAAAAAAAGCATTACAAACAAAATGAATTTCTAAGAATGACTCCACAGTGCTGGTGCACCATATTAGAACAGCATTACATTAAACAACTTGCCTGATATCACTCTGTATAAAAAAAGATTAGTTGCTCTATAAATCATTAGGTGCCTACGTGGGTACATGTCTGTGGTTGTCTTCCACTGCATGTATGTAAATGTGTGATGATCCTTTTGCATTGGATCTGTTTGGCCATTGTGTGCGCAGTCCAGAGTGCCTGTTCGGACCATAAAAACAAGGCCAAACAATCTTCAAATTGCAACTAAAAACACCATTTTCTGACCCATGCACAACAGCGGTTCAATTTTGTTCAACCATTTTAAATGCTGCTAAACTGGGGCTTCTATCTTTTCTTTTTTTTTTTCCTTGTTTCTTTGTATAAACAGATAATAATTATCTAGAAAAAGTAAATTCTATTTTAGTTGTAAAATCAGTCATTGACGTACTTCTTTATAGAATTATTTTTCTTGAAAACTAAAAATAACTTTGAAGGGAAAATATTATATGGAAGCAACATTAATAATATAATTTTAAATGAAAACAACTTCATTCAGCACCTTGTCTCCTTTGGACAATTCATCTCACAATAATGCCAACACTCAGATTGCAAAAGCATGTTTATTGTAACATTTTAATGTTTTTCAACTGTAACAACAGTGCCAAAACTAGGCCTTACCCAAGCTGAGGACTTTCATAGCTATTAGTAGTGGCCACCATCAACTTGACAATGTTTATAATTTCTCATTTCCTGTTAAAACACTTCTAATTACATAATTCGTTTTAAGTATTTTAGTTTCATTAACGCTCTGTTTGGTTAACGCATTTACAATTAACATTTCTTTTTAAAAATAATAATAAAAAGACTAGAAAGTGACAGGAAAAAATAAAAAAAATGAAAAAAGAAAAAAAAAAAGACAAATAGCAAAAGCATCGCCAAACAGAGGCTGAACTAAATTCTTATAAAGATGACTGAGGCTGAAAATGATAAATCATATATCTCATTTTTCTGCCCTAGATTTGATTTCCTATGCAGCCCATAACTTCTTCAAGTTTTTGAAAAGAGAAAAGATCTTTGATGACCAAGGAGAAGTCACTTAGTTGTCCCAACCAAACACCAAAATTTGTTTACAGAAATGGTTTTATGCTACCTAGTAGACCATATTATTCTGTAAGATATATGCAAAACCACATAAGAACATGTAAGGATATGGATGGATTTTACTCAAATTATTAAGGAGGTCAAGTTCATTAACCACAACTCAAATTCCAGCGGATATTTTCCCTGCTACTGCATGCAAATCAATGAATATCCCTAAACGCATGACCCAAAAACACACTCATGCCTTGACATTGACATGTATAATGCAGTCAACTATGGCTTATAAAACAAACAGATATATATATATATTTAAAAGAAACAGGTAGAGAATAAATATATAGCACGATAATGAGTAAAGACGTAAACCAAGATAAAAGGATTCTTTCTTGCTTAAATTTTAACCAATATACACATACCTTTGCAGCGAAGTTACCACCAAAGGCTCTGACAAACTCCTTCAACCTCAACCATGGTGTGATATGAGGGTTCGCCTGACTCACAATGAAATGATTGACATTGAACAGCTCCTTCAGTTGCATCATAGGTAAATCAATCTCCAAGCTGCCATCCCTCCATCGACGTGCAGATGTACTAGAACCCTCCTCAGGACCCAAATTAAAGGGCGGATGGTAAGGAATAAGTTCTCCACTCCTATCTTTTGCCATTAACTCCTGGGCTTCAAAAAGGCCAGGAAAGGCACAAGAAGCGCTTACTGCACTCCATATGACAACATGAGGCGAAGTCAAGTAATTAAGGCATCTAGGTGGCTCATGCTTCCTTGGAGAGCAAACTGTTATCCCAAGAATTCGGCCAGTCATATCATAAGCTTCTTGAAATGTAAGATTACTTGTGAGGTGTCTCAACATCCATTGTAAGTACCTGATCTCATGAACAGCCCCTTGTCTCATGACCCTCCTAACAACTGCATAAATTCCACCCAGCTGATCATAAAACTGCAATGAGCGCCAAGAGTCCTCAAAGAAACTTTGCAGCTCAGGCCATGACCTGGTGCCAACAATAGCACACATAATGGATCCTACACTAGAACCAGCGATTATCCTGGGTAAAAGCTTGTGCTCTACTAGTGTTTTAACTACGCCAAGATGAAATGCTCCAAGGGAAGCACCCCCACTTAAAAGCAAAGCAGTTCTACCAAATGCATGCCTTGTTTCATGCATAAAAGCAAGCCTCTCTTCCAAGGAGAGCTCCTCTGAATCAGAATCACAAACCATTCTCAGCTGAGTTGAGACCTCATCAATGTAATCCTTGATGAGTTTAGGCACTTGAAGCCTACCTTTATGAAGCTCAGGATTACACATATTACCGAGATTTCTTATAAGATCAGCTCTCATGCAAAAGATTATATCTCTAAGAGATCCATCTTGGCGACGGTGCCGAAGCTCCTGAAGCTTGTTTCTCACAAGTTCCTCATCATAAAGATCCGATTCATTCATCTTTGGTGTCTCTTTATCAAGCATCTTAGCAGCATGCGCCCACTCTTCATATGTCAATGCAGTTCTCATCATATTTCTCCAAAATTTCCTTCTGTAAGCCATTTCAGCCCTCAATTTTACATTTGTGTATCGTTTCAACAAAAAAGCAATAATTGTCACCAATGCCAATATCCCTTGAGGATTTCGGGGATGCAACCATGATATCACGGGTGCAATGAAGTTCTTACATCTATAGATGAAATACAACAAAACATGAAAGATTTTATGCCTGAAATGGGACATTGATTTACAGAACAGGATCCTAAAAGCAATTGTCCGACCAATGATTGTTGAAGGACCAATCGAAAATGAATCAACACTGGCCTCATTGCTTATATCCATAGCTAGTTAAAAATGAAAATTTTCTGAGTTGGGACGTTTTGCTAATTGCTAACAGCCAAGAACTAATAGTGGACAACAAATAAGGAAACCGAGAATGTTGATCTAGGACAATGTAGGTGGTCAAGGGGCAACAAATTTTCAAAAATTGAATGAAGAAATAAGACAAAAACGATGAATGCAGACTGTTTTGGCTTTGTTTTGCACCAAAGAACAAAGAAAAGAGAAAATGATCCTAATTGATTTGTTCACAAACTTGAATTCAGTATGACTAAAGATCAATGAGAAACTGATCCTATAAGCCTATTCATCTCCTGCCATTGCATATATACTTAAAGCTTTAGCTATCCTCTTCTGTATAGCGTAAAACGGAAAGAGAAAAAGACGACAGCTTTTCCTAAAATCTATAGAAAATTAGCAGAATGAGATATCCGAATTGAAGAAACAAAAGGAGAATAAAGATAATTCTATTTGAACATAGTATATGGCAAGAAACGGATAAAACTAATAGTTTCCAACCTCATGCTTCTCATTTCCAACACATTTCTGGGTATGTACAAAACAAGTGAAAGAACCCCTCAACTCAGACAACAAGAAACCAATTCTCTTAATCTCTAAAATAAACAATCAAACAAAACCCAGAAGTCTAATTCACACCACCACACAAGAATTAAAAAATCAGCTCGGTTTTCCTTATCCTACAAGAATCTAAACGAAACCCAAAAATCCTCTAAGATTGACTTTAATCCCAAATTCACAACTTCAACCAAACCAGTTAAAAGCAAAGGGAAAACTTCCGGACAACCCGGAAAAAAAAAACCAGATATATTCCGCCAGAGATAATATAGGCTAAATATAACAGCAAAGCGAAATTATGCGGAAACTTTGGGATCTGCGAAGAGATGAAGATGCCGATCTGGCGGAGGATTTTGGATAGAGTCGGGGAAGAAGATTTTGCATAAATACACGTGTGATAATACGCTAAGTAAATATAGAAGAAGATAAGATTCCGATCGTTGGGAAACGAACTTTCTATTTATAGGACATAAAAAATAAGGATATAAATTAATAATTTTGAAGCAGACTCAGATTGTGTTAAAACTTACTAAAAGCTTGCGTTTTAATAAATGTTAAATTGCTTTGCGTAAAGGACACCGCTTTTCTCGCTTTTTCGTGCACGAAAGAAACACTAATATTTGATTTTATTTTTTGGTGAGACGAAAAACTACTACTATTTGTGTTAGCGAAATTTCTATTACTAGCATATTTTTTATATTTTCTTTTTAGTTTTACACTGATTTTCCCTTAAAGAATATCGAAAGCAAAATTTAAAAAAAAACTTAGAATTTTGTGTTTAATTTGAAATAGAGATTAGAAACAAATAGTATGTAATTTTCTTTTTTTATGAAAATTATGATTTGTATTATAAAATTATGATAAAAAATTATGATTTATATTATGAAATTATAACAAAATAATTTTTTTAATATTTTAAATCCAACCTATCCGATCATCATGAACCGATGTGATTGTGGAAGTCAACCATAGCATTAAATGCCTTTATGTATTTGGCGATGACCGAGCAATCCCATCGCAGACTGCAGAGAAGGGTAAGTATAACAGGCAAGCGAAACGTGCCCGTCTAAATATCGTCTTCCCCTCAAATTTTATTACACTGCCTTGCCACTTGCCGCTTGCCACACCAGGCTATTTTCAAAATTAAAGAGGCTTGAGGTTTATCGAAAACCCATTGCAAAATTTAATACCTTGAAAAATTAAAATTTTTTAACATTTTAATTTTTTTTAAATATGTTTTATAATAAAACTGGTTTTCAACTATTGAAATATACGGCTATCTAATTATATATATAAAAA
>JAQSVH010000005.1:407725-421877 GCA_029448705.1 Adansonia digitata
AATAACATAACCAACAAGGTTAGCAACCTGCATAAAGAAAAGCTTGATAAATAGTGGATGCAAAATCCATTTGCCCGCTGGAAGCTTCTAGATGTGTTCTAAAGAGCAGTTGCAAAAGGACACCTATTTCATAAGTTTTGCTTACTTTCCGCGCAATAAGGTTCCATTTGGTTGGGCGCTTTTGTTTTTTTGCTTTTAGCTTCGGGAGCAAATAAGAAGGAAGTGGTGCTTGGATACAAAAGCAAAATATTTTTTCTAAAGGATCATTTATGAGCCATGTAAATTTTTTAGATGACAAAATGCATGGTTCCATTATACATAGACTAGTTATGTTTATAATTGGTGTTTTCTTTTAAATATTTTTCATTTCAAATCAACTAGTATATATATATATATATTTATCTTTTGCATCTGCTTCATAGCAATTTTTCAAAAAGCATAAAGCAAAAAGCAAATGACAAAAAGTAAATTGGAAAAACATAAACCATATGGAATCTAAATAACAGGCATCAGAACAAACGTTCAAAAATCTAAAAAATTCATGGTGATCAATAGACAAGCAAAATTTTCAGAATAGACTTGTCTTTGACAGTGCACATCACTTAAAGAACAAAGCTCCCATGAAAATTCATTGACTCAGCCGTTAAGCAAAAGGTGCATTTGAAGAGAAGGCTAGCAACTAAATACCTTCTACAACTGAAAAATCTCCTCTTGACACATAAAACCGTGGAACACAAAATGAATATCATAAGTAGATAAAATGCTTGCATGGAAGAATGTGGAGTCAATAAGAAGTTGCAATATTAGGTTTTCTATGCACATACTAAGACTAACCATGAGACAAGTGATTGTGATAGCACCAGCAGCTGCACTAAGTTCGCGAAAAATAAATCCTTCCAAAGCAACCTCAGCCTGAAAGAAAAGTACATTGGGACGTTGAACTTAAAAAAGAAAACATGAAGGTTGTCGATAAAGAAGAAAATTTGCATTGCCGTATTTTATAACAGCACTACTCAAATATCAGGGTGTCATCTCAACACCTCACTAGATCTGGGATCTATACAAAGAACTTGAACTTATCCTAAACCGTATGATGCTTGCCTAAAGGCAAGCAAAATGACTTAGCAATTAACCTCATCTAAAAAATTTACATATGACATTATGTGCATACATACAAGGTGTGGTAAAGCTCATCAGTGCACTTTCCATGCATATTAACCATGGATGAAAAAATGTTAATAGTGTTGCTGAAGTTTTTTTCCTTAAGGATGACCGACCAAGCAATATGCCAACCGAAAATTAAATGTAAAACTTACACAATGAAACACTATATAAACTTGTATTACTTTCCAACATTTACGGCTAAAAAGCAATCTACCAGAAGTTATCTTCCGGGTGAACCATTTTTTGAATATACATCAAGTCCTGGTTACATTGGCCACAATAGACCAAACCAAAAAGCCACTTATTCCTTACACTACCTCATTTCCACTTGCATGCAAGATGAGAGGTCAACATTTTATAGCAACAGGTTACTTACTAGACAACGATGCCAGCCAGGTGCCTTTAGGCTAACTAACAAGGTTCAAAAAGTTACAAAAATCATGCAAAAATAATGCTTGGTAAACCAGACTTAACCTGGAATGCCTTTGCTGCTGATTTCACCAACAATTCAGGTACAAAGAATAAACATGTTAGCCATGCCCATGAAAGAAGTTTCCTATGACCAAAGGCAATACGCAGTTAGCTAAGGAATAGGCTACTTGTTCATATAACAGAACAAAGAAATGAACAACCCGGGAGCCCTATATACCATTCTAAATCATGCCATACAGCAACAAATGTGAAAATAACCCATATGTTGAGCAGCTTTCTTTGAGATCCACCAAGAGGAATATACATGTACCTAAAAGAAATATCATATTGTAAGTTGGCATGTCAAAAATAAAACAGAAAAATGAACCATACAGAAAGTGTTTAGAAATAAAAACCTCACAATCCACTTGTTGAAGGACGCATGCCAACTTTTCCAAAAGCTTTCCAAGTTATGACAATTATTGACACACTTTGGCATGTTTTCGGGGGCCTCAATGCCGGCTATCTACAATTATAGAAGTGTACATAAATTTCTTCATATGGGTAAAAGTACTAATGCTAAAGTCCTAGCACAAATTATAACTGGAGTGATGTGATCTAAGGATTAAACCATCAAAGAAGGAACTCAACAAGGCCGCATGTAATAAAGGGAAAAAAAATATACTGAACAAAACACCATTCTTAGAAGTGAACATACCAGGGACCAAAACCGAAAATAGCGCCAGATAAGGAAAAACTTTAACCACATGAAATTTATGACCTATACCAGTATGAGGAATAGTATTAGATTTAATTTTAATAATTTATGCATTCATGCTTGGAAAACTTATATACATAGCAAATTAAGACAATATGATCTCCAAGTTATTTTAGAGTTTATAACATATTAAAACTCTCAATGATGCTGCTTGTATTGTCTCAACAGTCAGAAAGGATTCATCCAGCGGATGGCAAATACGCTTCTTATTTTCTCTTTAAGGATAGGAGCACAAGGCCTCAGTTCTCAAAAAATTTAATGGTGTTTGCTAGCTTCAATTATATCTTTATTTCAACCAAACATTACTTAATATTGATTTTAGACAATGAAAAATCTTTTCTGAAACATTGGGAGCTTCAGGATCAAAGCGTAGTCAAGATATCTGATCACCCTACACAAGCCAATTCCATTTGGACTAAGTTCAGATGGTAAAGATTAGAATAAAAAGGTAATACTGATTTTCTTGATTTGCTTTCTTTGCAGAGCAAACAGATGTTCGGAATGGAACATAATTCCCAGATGGATTTCATCTTCATTCATAAATATAATAACATAGATACCATCCAATACTCTTAATGCCATTTTTGGGCAGGCACTTCTTTTCTGTGTTAGGGAAAATGGGCAAGAGTAGTTTATTCACATTTATACAAGATCTTAAGGCACAGCCGTTTTCTTAACATGTGAATATGCAACCCATTATATTTTAGAGATTTCCAAGAAAGATTTAGATAACCAGACTCTTGACTCCTTACCCCATATCCAATGATGAATATGTCCATAGGAGATAACATTTTCCATGAACCACTGATCATTGCAAAAATAAAATAAAATAAAATAAGATAAAATAAAATAAAATACAGTAAGATGGGCCTTAAAAGATTTCCTAAACTAAAATTTAAGTTTCAACTATGAGTATCAAGAAAACCACCTGGCAGCAAAGGCATTATAATAAAACAGATGAGTCATTAGGTCCATAAGAAACAGACCAAATGCCCAACGAAGCCCATAACAAGTGACCTCTATGATTGAGTAATGATTTTGTGGCACATCTAACTGCAAAAATTAGCAGCAAGGCAACCTAATGAAATTACACCAGATATATCACTGATGACTACAGTATGTTTTACTGGAAATATAGACAGTTAGAATACAAAATATGTAACCTAAACTGGGAAAATTTGAAACGCATACATGAGCAGCATAAATAAATAAATAATGTTGGAAAACAGTTAGCTGTTTATTTTAATTATAGATTAGATAATTAGTGATTTAATAGTAAATATGTATTAACTGTATAAATCCCTAGAATTATGAAATCAGTCCTAAAATTATGGGATTGTATTCTATCAGATTTTTGGGTTCAGACTAGTGATAATCTATATACAACACAGTATACATAGAGATATCCTACAAAGAAATAAAACAACAGAGAATGAAGTTTTACCTTCAATTCTGACATGGTATTAGAGCTATTTGATTCTCTCTTAAGTAAACTAATTTTGTTTAGTCTTCATTGCCATTTTATTTTAAGTCTTTCTTTGGCCTTAGTAGCCATATCTTCTTAGTGGTTCTCTAGTCTCTACTACTATATCCCTACCTAAATCAAAGATGTCTGAATCCAAAATACCGACCAAAGAAACTACACTCAACCCATTGTTTAGTGGTCTCCAAAACATCCAATCAGCATATAGGCTGAATTGAAAGAACTACTTTAAATGGTCTCAATTTGTTCAAACCTATCTAAAGGGTAAAGGGAAATTGAGCCATATGCTAGGAACTGGCCCTGAGAGGGATGATCGGAGATTCAGTTTGTGGGATGAAGCTGACTCTATGATTCTATCATGGCTTTGGAACTCAATGACCCCTGAGGTTAGTCATACCTATATGTTTTTACCCACAGCCAACGAAGTGCGGGATGCTATGCGACAAACTTATTCAAAGGCTCGGGATGCTGCACAAGTTTATGAAATCAAGGTTCGAGTTAGTGCCATGAAACAAGGCACTAAATCCGTGACAGAATATGCCAATTCTCTTCAAAGTTAATGACAGGAACTTGACCATTATCAGTGCATTAAGACTAAGTGCTCAGAGGATGCTACTATTTTGGAAAGTTCTATTGAGAAATATCGAGTCTATGATTTCCCTACGAGGCTGAATGTTGAGTTTGATCAAGTTAGGGTGCAAATTCTCAGCAAAGAAGAAGTCCCTATCCTTATTGAAACCATTTCTTTGATCTAGGCTGAAGAGAGTCGCATAGGAGTCATGCTCGAAGGCTAGGTGGAAGAAAAATTTGCTATGATGACAAGGGATCACAATATTACGATGCAAGGCAATGGGTATGCAAAACTGTCAAGGCCAAGGTCGCAAGGAAAAGACAACAAAGACTCTTTAGCGTACCTACCACAAGAAGTGAAGGCATACCAGTGAAAAGTGCTAGAAACTAAATGGGAAACCTAGTACTTCAAGCTAGGACTGGGGGAACAAAGGAAGATGAAAAAAGAGTCAAGGTCAGGCTCACATGACTGCAACAGACTTGGAAACAATTACTGAAAAGAAGAATTCAGTAAAGAAGATATCCGCAGACTTAAAGAAGTGCTAGAATCCTTGGGCAAGTTTAAAACTGGTGGTACATGGTTCACTAGCTTTCTTAGGAATGTCTGTTGTCTCTAATAATGCCTCGGATAGGAATATTATAGACTCCTGGATTATTGATTCGAGAGCTACAGACCATATGACCAACTCTTCTTTACAATTTAAAACCTATACCCCTTGTCCTAGCAATAGGAAAATTCTAGTGGTAGATGGTTCCCTCACAACCATAGCAGGATTAGGAAACCTCCAAATTACGTCTCAGTTCACTCTCAAGAATGTACTCCATGTTCCTAAGCTGTCCACTAACCTAGCGTCTACTCATCCAACTTATTGTGAATTTCAGGATCAGAACATAAGGAAGATGATTGGACGTGCTAAAGAGAGGGCTGAACTATACTATCTTGAGACAATGAATCGATCAAAGAGTGCCCAGGATGGTCAGTCTCTGTCATTTCTATCTACCAGTAATAAAGAGGCTGTTTTGCTCAACCATTATAGATTTGGTCATCATTCATTTAGTGTCCTAAAAACTATGTTTCCTAGTTTGTTTGAAAGGTCTGATGTTAAACATTTTCATTGTGATGTATGTGAATATGCAAAACATAAACGAGCATTATTCCCTATCAATAATAAAAAGTGTTTAATGCCTTTTTACGTGATCTATACTGATATATGGGGCCCTCCTGCCATTTCTAGTATGACAGGCTCGAGGTGGTTTATTTTGTTGTGGATGACTATACTCGGGTAACTTGGGTATACCTCCTAAAACATAAATCTGATGTGAGTGTCATCTTTCCTAAGTTCCTTACTATGATCCAAAACCAGTTTTGGTAAAAATTAAGAAAGTCAAATCTGATAATGCCAAAGACTACTTTAGTCAGACTCTATCTCCTTATTTTGAGAAAAAACGTATAATCCATGAATTTTCATGTGTCAATACCCCACAATAGAATGGGGTTGCTGAGAGAAAAATTGGTCATTTGTTAGCTACCACTAGAGCTCTTTTGTCAACAGAATTTTCCTACGAGTTTTTAGGCCACTTACCTTATAAACAGAATACCCTCTAAGTTCCTAGAGTTTGAAACACCAATGACAGCTCTATCAAAATTTTATCTAGACCTACGTATCTCTAATGGTCTTACCCTTAGGATATTTGGTTGCCCTACTTTTGTCCATGTCCATAATAACAATAAGAGAAAATTAGATCCTAGAGCTATTAAATGCATATTTGTAGGATATTGTTCAACCTATAAAGGTTACAAGTGCTATCATCCACAGACAAAACGGTTCTTTACCTCTGCAAATGTCACGTTTGAAGAAGAAAAAACATTTTTTCAACTATCTTCAGGACGAAGATCATTGGAAGACTCTTTTTGTTGCCTCTACCTATTGAGTCACACCATTTTATTCAAAATAGAACTGAGTCTCAGAACCAAACTGAGTCTCACCCGACTCAAAACCAACCCGAGTCACTGTCTCCTACCCAAAACCAATCTGAGACATCATCCTTGCCTACACAAAGAATTGATACTATCCATAACACCTGGAGACATGAGCAAGTGTACTCAAGAAGTACAGCTCTAATTTCTACTCCAACACATGTCTAAGATTCTCCTCCAAATCTAATAATGAGGTAACTACCGCGACTGAACCTAATTCTCAATTTGGAAATACTTTGCCTGAAAATGAAAGTGTTGATCTTGACCTGCCTATTTCTATTAGAGAAACATCGAAAGAGTGTACTAAATATCCCTTGTATCCATTGTCTCACTTTGTATCCTTTGACAAATTCTCACCATCTCACAAATCCTTTCTCTTAAGTCTAAACACTATAATTATTCCTAGAAACTTATCCGAGGCACTGTCGCAAGAGGAATGAAGGAATGCTCTAAGAGAAGAGACAGATGCCTTGGAAAAGAATAAAACATGGAGAATCACAGAATCACCAAAGGGAAAGAAACCAGTGGGCTGCAAATGGGTGTTCTCAATAAAATATAAAGCTGATGGAGATTGGAAAGATACAAGGCAACATTAGTAGCCAAGGGGTATACTCAAACTTATGGGGTTGATTATCAAAAGACTTTTGCTCCTGTGGCAAGAATGAGCACAGTTAGGGTGTTGCTACCATTGGCAGCAAACTTGAATTGGGATTTACAACAGTACGATGTAAAGAATGCATTCCTTCATGGGGACTTGGAGGAAGAAATTTATATGGAAATTCCACCCAGCTTTGAAGAGAGACTGGGAACTAACAAAGTGTGCAAATTACAAAAGGCACTATATGGTCTAAAACAGTCACGGACGACTTGGTTTAGGAGGTTTGCAAAGGTGATGTTAGCTGCTGGATATAAACTGAGTCAGGGAGACCACAGACACTCGAAGATAGGGTGAGCGATTGCTCTACTGATGTATGTGGATGATACAATTGTGACCGGAGATAGATGCAAGTGAACAGGAAGTGCTCAAGCAATGTCTGAACAAAGAATTTGAGATAAAACAACAAGGGAAACTAAAATATTTCCTAGGAATTGAAGTGGCTCACTCAAAACTGGGTATCTTCATCTCACAGCAAAAATATGTTACTGATCTTTTGAAAGAAACAAGAAAGTTAGCATGCAAACTAGTGGACACTCTAATTGATCCAAACCACAAATTTGGAGAGGCACTAGATGATCTTATGGATGACACAGAGATGTACTAGAAATTGGTAGGTAGACTCATTTATCTCTCACATACTAGACCCGACATAGCTTATGCCGTGAGTGTGGTTAGCCAGTTTATCCATAACCCAAGTGAGATTCGCCTACAAGCTATCTACAAAATCTTACACTATTTAAAGGCAGATCTTGGAAAGGGAATTATGTTCCGTAGGAATGAAGGAGTAAAATTAAAGGCCTATATAGATGCAGACTACGTAGGGTCACTTGTAGATAGAAGATCCACATCGGGTTATTGCACTTTTCTTGGAGGAAATATGGTTTCGTGAAGGAGTAAGAAACAGAAGGTGGTGGCAAGATCAAGTGCAAAAGTAGAGTTTCGAGCAATGCACAAGGAATATGTGAGCTGCTGTGGTTGAGAATACTACTTAATGACCTAAAAATTAAAGGGAATGAGCCTATGAGATGTGCTTTGACAACAAATCAGCTATAAACATTGCACATAATCCTATAAAACATGACAGGACCAAAAACATAGAGATAGACAAGCGTTTCATAAAGGAGAAAATTCTATTTGCACACCCTATGTGTCTACCGAGAATCAACTAGCTGATCTGTTTACCAAAGATTCGAATGCTTGAATGCTACAAGTGTTGAGGTATATTTCCAAGCTGAGAATGGAAGATGCATATTACCCAGCTTGAGGGGGAGTGTTGGAACTCCGTTAGCTATTTATTTTAATTATAGATTAGATAATTAATGTTTTAATTGTAGATATGTATTAGCTGTGTAGATATGCATTAGCTGTAGATAGAGAATAAATCCCTAGAATTATGGAATCAGTCCTAAAATTATGGGATTGTATGCTATCAATTTTTTCTGTTCAAACTAGTAATAATCTATGTACTACACCATATATATATATATATATATATATATAAAGGGAGATATCGTATGAAGAAATAAAACAACAGAGAATGAAGTTTTACCTTTAATTCTGACAAATAATAAAAAAATAATAATAAAAGGTACCAGAGCAATTTTGGGAAAAATAAATTTGAGAGAATTTTGATTTGGTTCATTATAATGCTGTGAGGATGAATACAATCAATTTGAATTTCCCTTATGTAGTTCAGGTATTTCAATTCCATCCCCAGGTAGAGATCTAACAAATCCATGAATTTGAAATAATCATGAAATTCATGTTTTTATGAATTGTATAACACAATTGATGTTATGTTGGAAATACAAATGCTCTCTCTCAAATTCAAGTTCTCAAGTGCAACCTACGAGAATTTAGACAGTGTAGTTTAGTAGATTAGACACATGGAACAAATTTTAATTTTCTATTTCTAACCCTAGGAGGGATGAGGGTCTGTGAGTTTAATTGCTCGTGCACATGTGCAGGAATAGCTAAATGATTTCTACTTTCAAATTCAACCTTCAAGAATTCATTCAATTAAACCCACTGCCTTTACCGTTTAGTAATAGCTGAGGATATATAACTACTTAATTTTCTCTCTTATCTGTTATTAACTAACTTATAAATCATTTTCAATCATAATACGGTAAACAGCAGGCTGTGATTCCACTTCAACAATAGAAAATACCTAAAGTCTAATAACACTCTCATCATTCATATGCATAACAGTATTTATCATGAAGTGACAAACCTGGGAGGCAAATGAATTAAAACTTATGATAGGCCCTGCAATGTAAAGTGGTGCATACACCAGATAACTAAGATACGTAGTAAAGGTAAAATTCTTGATATGGACATTTCTCTCCTGCACAAAACATGTATTTATGAGAAAATAAAGTAATAATTCAGGCACTAGCAACAAGAAATCGGACTCCTATCTAATTATCACCTAACCTGTAGAATTTGGTAACAATTTTTTCCTGATTTACAAACATTACATCTTTGGATATGCTTCTGCAATCACCAAAACAGGAAATTATCTCAAAATCTGATATTCTAATTTAGACAAGACATATAAATTTTATGTGTAAAGACAAACTCTCAAGCAAACATGCAATATGTAAACCTAGAAATCAGAAAAGTTTCTAAGAGAAAAGGAAGCATAGAGAGCTCCTTTGATAGATAGATCATCATGCAGGATATCTTAAAATTCTTCGGAAAGCTATTCTTCATGACAAGTATGTAAAGGTTGGAAACATTGTTTAGGCTCTTGAAACCAGAGTTTTGAAGATTGACCTAATTGCAAATGAAAAGACACAAGGGTGATGCTAAACTTTATTATAACTGCACCCAGTTTAAAAGATGGGCTAGAAATGCAGAAAGGAGGGAAAGAATGACTAATGTGCTTGTACAAGACAAACAAGGTCTGAAGGTGAAATTAAAATTCCTAGACTACTTACGATGTGATCGTCCACAGTTTAGTGAATTTGCCATTTGCCTAACAGATATGGTCATAGTCAAATTGATATTAACTAGACAGAAAGCAAGGAATCGTGCATAATGAAGATATGAGAGGAAAATTCCAATGATATTCTAAAGAAGAAAAAGGAAGTGACAGCAGAAGGGAAGGGTAGGCAGAGGGAGAGAGAACTACCTCTTGATCAAAACGAGAATCTTGATGTGCCCAATGGTAATCATAACCAAAGCTTATCATGCGCAAAACAACTTTCAGGAAAAAAAAAAAAAAAAAAGGAAAAAAGGTCAAAAACTAGTTACAAAACGTACCGTAAGATGTACGTAAACTATTGCATCCCAGCTTAAGAGTTAGAAAGTTAGTTAATGAATAAATATCATTCTTTCAGTGAAGAAGGAAGAAAATTCTTCTTTGAGAACCTTACTGTTAGAAACAGTCTTCTACTCTGGATACTTAATACTAGAATCAGGACAGATGGCTAATGAGTAAATTGCCCTTTTTTTATACACATACTCAACCCAAGAGCCATAGCAGCAAGCTAGAGGTGGACCATTCCAGACACAAGGGCTTACCATGCTTCTGCTATTGGGTAACCAAGTCAGTTTGTACAGGAATGTTCTATCATTTATTTTTGTTCGTTAATACAGAAGTTTTTTCATCTACTAAGAATGCATTATATTCACAAAATTTTAATATCAATCAATTGTAAATGCGAGGAAGTACCAAAGTTAAAGCAAATGTGCCATCTAAATGTGCCTCGATAATTGTCCAAATGCACCCAATGTTTCCTGCTTGCACAAAAAAATAAATTAAGCAAGACTAGCATAGCCTGATCCCAACTAAGTAAAAATCATGCAGCTTAGAATACTCACCCTAATTTGGAGAATGAATACCCTTGATAAATGCGGTTGCAAAAAAGAAAAAATAGGTTGAAAATCCAAAGTAGAAATGCAAAGTAATTCGCACGTGCAAATATCTGCAGAAACAGAAATCTAGTAACGGTATTAAAATTATATGCACTTGCGGCGATAATGGCGATGGAAGGATGCAAAAACAAACTAGAATTCGGAGAAGACAATTGATAAGAAATGAAAGAGTGGAAGGAATTGAACCTTTACTAGAAGAAAGTTTGCCGAAGCAATTAAAAAGATAAAGATGATGCTGTAAAAACAACAGGAACAAGGTGAACATTAAAGGAGCAAAGCAAGAAAAGAAGAAGACTAGTGCCGTAAGGAGTAAAACTGAGAGGAAAACTGACCAAGCTCCATGAAGATAAGATAGGTAAATGAGAGAAAGGAAAAGCCAAAGAATGGACATCCCTCTGGCTTTGAAATGGAATAATTTCCTGCAGACGTTAGCAAGCATGGTAAAGACTCCAAAAACAAGGGTAAGAATGGGTAAGTTTGATCGGAAATTTCTCCATTGGGCATCAGAAACATCCTACATTGGATACAATACGAGAGAAATTAGTTATATTTAAAAAAAAGAACAGCCTAATCACGAATTGAACATTCATTCCAACAAGTAGTGAAAAAAACTCGTATATGAACAACGTACATTGAGACGAGGAGGGGGGAAAAGCCATCCGCCACGCAAACCATAGAGTTTGGAGAAATGATCTGCTCCAAATGAGCAATTGAATTTACAGTATATAATATACACCGAGTATATGAAAGAATACCCAAAAAGAAAATTGAGAAAGAGACAAGTACCGCGAGAAAGTTGAAGAGAGCGGCGGATGCAAAAGGTGTAAAAGCCAATGGCATAAAGTATTAGAAGAAGCAGCTCCACTTTCCTCTGCTTCTGCTTTAATCTACTCTGACTGTTATTTTTGGCATTATTCATATTTATATCCGCCAAAGAAGAAGATATCTGCTCTAGCAATTAGTAAGCAGTAATTAAATCCCACAGCCGCAGCTTCTGCCCGCTTTCATTGATTCACCCAGCCCAGTCCTCCCAAAATTGCCTTGACCCTGTTATTTCAAGGAAGATTTGCAGGAAAAGAAGATGAAATCCCCAGTTTGGTTCACACCTAAAATATTAAGAAAAAAATCTGTAAGGAGCGATTGGTTACGGTTATTTAATAAATACTGAGCGAAATTTTATATTTCGTCGCCGGGTCATTACCTTTGATTAATAATAGTAAGCAAGGTTGTTTGGGCAGAACTAGAATGAGAGATTATGGGCGCTGGAGAGGGTAATTAAG
This sequence comes from Adansonia digitata, assembly GCA_029448705.1. NCBI lineage: Eukaryota > Viridiplantae > Streptophyta > Magnoliopsida > Malvales > Malvaceae > Adansonia > Adansonia digitata. The sequence goes on from JAQSVH010000005.1 coordinate 419,930, forward strand.
GTATTTCAATAAATTTTAAACGAAGAGGATAAGAGAAGGAAGAAAAAAAGGAGCAAGGAAAGAGGAAAAAAAAAGAAGAGAAAAATTTGTTCGTGGATGTGTTGTCTATGTATTATGTTGACATGGTATATATTATATTTATTTTATTTTTTATCATGCGTATTAATTTTTTATATATTTAAATTGTTATAATTTTTTATATATTAATAATTTTAATGTAAAATTTAACTTATTTATATATTTATGTCATGTGTATATTATTTTTTTATCGTGTTTTAATTAATTTTCTAATGTTATATTTATTTTATGCTTCAATTCATCTTTTATTTTACATAGTTTGTCTAACAATTCAATTTAAGAAAAATTTTATATGTTTATGTCATGTTCGTGTTATATTTTAATTTATCTCATATTTTGTATAGTTTGTTATAGTAATTAAATCTGAAAAAAATTATATATTCATATAGTGATGTTAAAAGTAATACATTTATATAAATTTTGACACACTAATAATTTATTTTATTTAAATTTTAGTACATTTGCAAATTCATGTTGTGTTTCAATTCGTCCCTTATTTTACATAATTTGTTATAGTGATTAAATTTAGAGAAAGTTTGTATATTCATGTCATGTTGGTTTTAAATCTCAATTTATTTCGTGTTTTATATAATTAGTTATACCGATTCAATTTAGAGAAATTTGTATATTCATATTCGTGTTATGTTACAATTCATCTCATATTTTGTATGATTAGTTATAATAATTCAATTTATAGAAAAAATTGCATGTTCAAATCATGTTTATATTTTTTATGCGTTTAAAGTATCATATATTGAGATTTTAACATGTTTGTGTGTTTATATTGTGTTCGTATTATTTTTTTGTTATGTTTTAATTATTATTACTATATTGTATTCATGTCATGCTTCAATTTATTCCTTATTTTAGATAAATTATCGTAGTGATTCAATTTAGAGAAAATTTTATTTGTTCGCTCCATATTCGTTTATATTTTAATTCATCTCATATTTTACATAATTTCTTGTAGTGATTTAATTTAACAAAAAATTTATATGTTCGTATCCTGTTTACGTTATTTTTTGTGTGTTTTGCTATAAATTTATGTGTTAATAATTAGTTTTATGCACTTGACATGTTCATATATTTATTTTATATTCATATTATTTTTCGTATTGTATCATGTTTTGATTATTTTCTATGTTATTTTTGTATTGAATTCTCTTTCATTTTACATAATATATTATAATGATTTAATTTTAACTCTAAATTCATTTATTTAAGAATTAAATCATTGAATTTGTCATGTATTAATATAAAATTGTGTTCAAAATTTAGTCTAATTTTTGGAATTGTAACGAAGGACATATTCTAGCATATATAAAAGCATAAATGTAAAAACTCCTTTGAATTAATGATAATACCTATTATTGTTTATTATATTATTTAATAGCTATTAGGATAATATTTTGTGATTATATTATATATTAAAAGATTAGGATTATATTTTTGAAAAATTTACCCAAATATTTGATCAAACTAAGATAATGACTATTTTATTTGTTTAAATTTAATCATTAGTTAATTTATATATCTTATATTTCCTTACCATCGAAAAACTAGAATTTTTGTTTTATGCAATTATTATGCTCATTGTTAACCTTGAATTTAGTTTTGATATAACCAACAAACTTAAGTTAAATTAGTATTCGACCTTGTACTTATGTTTAAATTAAAAAAGATCCTTAAAAGTGCTAAGGCAAATCATTGAGATGTGTTTGAGTCGACAAAAATAATTTTACAAACGAATTTTAAAGACAAGTATCGATACCAAGAACATGTGTATGGATACTATGCACAAAACCTTCAAATGTATCGATACAATGAACATAAGTATCGATACATATTGCTGAGTATCGATACTGAGTCC
>JAQSVH010000005.1:452950-470882 GCA_029448705.1 Adansonia digitata
TATAGTTGGTTCAGTGAAATCAAATAAAGTTAAAATGAAATATAGCTACGTCACTGTAGTATAGTTCCGTAATACCATAAGTATGAATGTGAACCAAACATGCTTTTAAGTTTTCAACATCCCTTACTTCCTTATGACTAAGCCAAAATCTCGTTATAGTACAACGCTATTTCAAAGGCTATGATGGTTCATAATTAAAAATTCAATACTCTGTTTAGAAATTCACATATTAATATAGAAAGCAATAGACATATCTTAATTAAGTTCCATTAAATTAGCTAATTCCTTTTATATTAGATCTACTCATAGGTTGGATCGAATTATAGTTTAAAATATTTTGTCCTTGTCAAGTTTTAGGCTAGGTTAATCTAAAAGCCTACTTCATTATTTAAAATAATATTATAAACAAAATGGATTCTTTCAATGCATAAAATAAAAATTCCAATGGCTTTTTCCATTATAACTGTCTCGACCACGATTTTTTCTTTTTAAGTATTTCGCCTTGAAATCAAAAACTGTATTGATACTAGGTACCAAAAAAGCATATTAACTAAAATGTTGGAGTAAATAGAGATGGATAAATAAATAAATAAATAAACATTGTATTCCATTGTTTTCTATTATTTATATTAACATTCATAATTAATGTAAAATAAAAAAATAATTTTTTATTTAAATAGTATTTTAAATTAGACTAGACCGATTTGAATTACACACCTCTTACTAAACTCAGTTTAGTACAAGTTTAATCAAGTAAGATGCTTGACCCATGAGTAGAGTATTTCATATTGAACTCACTAATACACCGGTCACTCCCAAAGAAAGAAACACCTGAAGGCATTTTAATTTTAATGCAAATCAATGTCATTGACCATGAATTATAGTAATAATTGAGTTGTTTAAAATCCAAAACCATGAACCAAGTATAATTCATCCTGCTGCATTTATTTGCATGGGAACATTTTGTTTGGGCAATAATTTTCATAATTGGTAAGTGGTATAGACATATATACCTTTTAACATAGTATAAAATCCTCTAAAATAAAAATAAGATTTTACCATAGTAATAGTGGGTTAAATATATAGTTAATTCCCCCCTACAACAAGATTACTATTAGGCTTGAGAATTTGAGCAATGAATGGAACTGCCTGCTCATGCCTTACCCAACCCACGGGATCAGTTTCTAATGGCAACTTCATCGTCACTTCTATAGAAATAAAATCATGCACGAAGGTTTCGCCACCTAAAAAAGACGAAAGACGAAAGACAAAAGAAATCCCTTCACTTCTTACACCATTGGATAACCAAAAACATATAATTAATAATATTGTATGTCATCAAACATGATATGTATAATTCTGGCAGGAAACATGGTGAAGCCACATATTTTTAAATGTGGTTTTAGACATGTAGTATACCGTACATTTTTAGATTAATCATGGTTCTCCTCCCGTTTTAGCCTTTATTGGACTTGCATGAGACAAAACTAATAATTAAAATACAATATAAAGTAAAACACAATACCAAAAAAAAAAAAAAAGTCACAAACACGTAAACATATTAAAATTTAAAATTATAGTACCTTAAATAAGATTACGACACACACAAATATAAAAACATAACACAAATATGTGAATTGTCAGTTTTAATCAGCTCAAAAGATATACTTATAATATTTTCGTCTATTCATTCTTATATTCTACATTTTGTTCAGCTCATTTCTAACAAGATGCGACAAATAAAATTCTAAAAAGGATCTGACTGTAATCTTTTACATGGAAATTTTCAAAATTTTGCCTAATATGAATGTTAAATACTATAGAGCAGTGCAAACTACCTGTGCAAGAAAGAATATTGCGGGTGAATTGGTAACTGGGAAACCTAAATCAATTTATAGAAAAGACTGATAAAAAACCGAGCTAAGCAAGACCAGCATGTATTAGCTGGATTCTAAAGAGACGACTAGTGTTTTAACTGCTACTATATACAGATAATCAAAGATTACAACACAATAAAAGAACTTTCCTGCTTAACAAACATAAATTATTTTCTGAATCTTTCCCTTTCCATCATTCTTCTAATCGTGATTGCTGCAAAGCTATCATATTATCTGTTCCTAACCCACTTTAATGCTGTAAAAACTTCTACCTGTTTTTGGTTTCAGTTCTTGAGGCATATCCATCTCCGTCCATTCTCATTTGGGAGTGTTTATGACCAAGGAAAGGAACTTCAGCATCAGTTGGTCCAACAGATTGTGCGAAACAATGCATCTGTCACTGATTTGACCTCTTGTTCAGTTGTCCTGTCATTTTAATGACATTGGCTTAGAGTTGGCTACTGCTGTGGCAGCAGGAAAATCTCCAATATTAATCTCCATCTTATTGAAGGTGAGATTTGCAATAGTTCGATCGATGGCGTTGGTCTCCAATTCAGTTGTTTCCTTTTTTGCAGACCTGAATATTAAAATTATCTTCTGATCAATGACATGCTTGAATAGTAAAAACACGGACAAGGACAGCAGACTATATAAATTTGAACTGCAAAAGTCTCATGATAGAGTTGAAAACCAGTGACACTATACGCTATTGTCATCAGACTTACGTTTGAATTTGTAACATAAATATTAAACAGCGTCATACAGTTGACTAGAAGGAAGCTGTCAGAGCTATAGATTATTTCTAGTATAAGACACTTCAGATGTTACTAATATGATCGAGAAAATTCTAAGAGCTGGTTCTGAAGGGGGGAAAAATGGGCCTTTCGTAGACAATGCAATTAATCATGGAGCATTTGCCGCAAGGACAGGATAGTTTAGGCTAAAATGTAGTATCTTTGACACTCTATTACCTTGTTCCTATACATTTTGGCTCTAGTTTGTAGGAAAACAACATTAAAAGTAACACTTTCAAGCAACTAGAAAACAATAGTCGTGAGCCTAATCTAAGAAAAATACAGAGAGTACAAGTGCTGCGAATTGCAGTAAAAGTTTACCTCATTTTCTCCTCAGAGATTGTCCACTTGGGAGAATGAGTTCGCACACGGACATTTCCATGTCTGTTTAGTGCTACAGGATTCTCTTCAGAATTCTTGGCTAGACGATAGAATGCATCTCGAAAGCAAATTCGAGTCTGATCAGACAACTGAACAAATTGAAATACAGAATTTATAAACAGTTACTCTTATGTTATTCGCTGTGAACAAATTTACTTAATTTATTTTAGTTGTTCACCTGAGCCATCACCATTTCAAGTTCCTGCAGAACAGATTCTTCAAGTGATACCAACTCAGAGACAAATTCATATGCACTTCTCTGTTCAGGAGGGACCAAGACTTTGGCAAGTGGTGCCTTATGCAAAAATTACAGTGATCAGTTGATCTTATAACCTCATAAACTACATTATATTTTTACAATATAAGCATAGGTTGATGGAATGCATGTATGGTGGATTGCAAAAAATGAGCTTAGAAACCAAGTGTCCCACTAATTAATCAATGATATGCATTGAATTACTTGAAGGAGTTTAACTCACAAAAGTTATTCCAAAACAAAGAATCCAAAAATGCAAATCAACTGAGAATATATATATCCCATCATAAAGGACTGCAAGAATCTGATTATGAGCATTTGGGCAGTATGCAGTGTTCTTGGATTATAAAACGTAACTTAACAATGTTAAGCAGAAAAGCGGTCAATCTTTTGTGGCCTAGGGCTGTTCTATTGAAAAACTGCTAAAACATCTGACATAAACGTAAACAAAAAGGAAGTTTTAGTTTTAGGAATAAAAGACTCAAATATATGCTGCTCTCCTCTCGTCACAAACAACCCAACTTAGAAGTATGAATTCAGTTCCTATTCGGCTATTCCTAGTGACAGCTGAAGGTACTGAAGAAAATCTTAAAGGTAAGGATTAAAAAGTTTGGAAGTCATAAAAATGACACTAGCAAATGACAAGAGCTTCCTTTGGGTATGGCTCTTTCATCATTTTAGGCTTTCTGCATTCTGGAGAAAGAATGTTATCAGCAATGAAGTGAAGATTAGCATGATATGAGCATTTAGCAAGAGAATTAGAAGCACTAATTCCTAGGATTGTAATTATGCCAAAAAGGAATATTAGAATACATAGGTAACTGCTCCTTGTGAATGACTGGCAAATAAAGAGTTTCCTGGAGTTATATATTTGGCAAGGCTTTAGACTGGTAGATTGTTATGACATACATTTCCTAAATAGGTAGCCGGAATATCATTTTCAGCTTAGATTTATTGGCTACAAGAAGTTTTTATCGTTTGCAAAGAATTTCGGGATCTTGTTCTTTCTGAGTCAGCATATTTGAAGGCATAGGCTCTGTAGTGAACAAAATAACAAGGATAGCTCTCAATTCAACAATATTTGGAAACACAGGTGTTTTCAGAAAATGTTCAGCATCGAATTGGCTTTTCAACAAATGGGTTGAGACTATTAGCTGGAGAAAATACAGGTGTTTTCAGAAAATGTTCCAGCTTTTCAGTAATGCAAATAGAAATAAACTTATGCAACATATATGCATTTATGTCATATAGGAATTCGTGGACCAGAATAAAACATTAGCTGGAGAGCCAAGTACTTTAACACAAATTTTGCAGTGTACGAGTCCTTGAGATTTGTTTGCTTCCTCATTTTAAAGACTGGTGGAAAATCTCACCTTCATTGTCAGGCTATTTTTGACCTCAGACTTGCATGGTATAAAATGTAAAGCATGAATATCTTTCTCCAAATTCATGGATGGGGAAAATGCATGAGTTTTAAGATACTTTCCACTTTCCAAACCGTGTTCATTGTTTGAAATACTTTGACGATCTGAACTTACATCTGTTAGATGATAATCAGCAGGCATTCTCCCACACTGATAGTTAGGAGAAAAGCAAAATAAATTTTGAGGATCTTCAGTCCCAGGCAGATCTCCCCATATGGAATTCCTGCAACTTGGAGAAACCAGAAGTGAATACTGGAAAACAATAAAATATTAACATTAGAGCTGAAAGGTAAAAATGGCAGTGCAAATTTTAACATCCCGTGGAATACTGAATGAGTAGCCTAAGTTTTAAAGTGTACAAAAGTCTGATAACAGAGGTAACATCAAAGAAAAAGGCAACATCACGGATGATCACTAAAGATCACCTACAAGAGATACAAGATTCTCTTTAGGGCTGCCAATTTCAATGATTAATAAATAGTTTTGAATAGAATATATTCACCAAACCTTTTGAACCGCTCAATTTCCATGGGAAGTCTGAGCATGGTGTTATTCCATCTTACAATCTAAATGAAGCATTCTCAAAACTGCATAATTTTCTACAAGCAAGAAAAAAAAAAAAAAAAAAAAACCAAGTATCTTAATTGCAGAAGTAGCACTTATACAAGAATATGTGATCAATCTGCACGAATCTGGCAAAATCATCAAGCTGATAATCTGGCTGAGGACGAGAATGTGAAGCCTGATTGAGACGCTCATCTGACAATCCTCCACATATACTTGAATAGCAAGATGGATTCTTAACATTTGCTGATAATTCAAATTCATAATCACTGCATAATTTACCATTGAACCTCAGTTCTTCATTCAAATTTGCATCTGTAGTGAAGCATTTGTTAAATGGCTCAAAATCAGTTAATTCCCATTTCAACCAACTTTCTGGGGAAGGAAGCCTATCTGCTTCTTTCTGACCCTTGGGAACAACAACATCCTCCATTACATTACCGAAATAACAGTCCATGTGCTTTAATCTGAACAAAAAACAAATTATTACCCAAAAAAAACACACACGCACGCGTGCGCGCGCACACACACACACTCTATCAAACAAACAAACTAAAGATAAACCCAGAAAGGAAAGTAAGAAAAGGTTATATAATTTCCCCTTCAATTTTATGTTTTGTTCCTTGCAATGGAAATTAAAAATAACTTTCTAAATATCATTAATAAAATTGGCAAAAAAAAAAAAAAAAGATAATATCAACAAATTCTAACATGAAAAAGTGAGTAATCCCTTCATAAGTAAGTCTTCCAAATGCGAAACTCAAAATATAAAATCCACCCCCAACAAAAATATAATAATAATAATAATAATAATTCATTGAAATCCTAGCAGACTAGATCTCACCAACACAAGAGCTTTAATATTGCTACACAAGTAAATGCTTCAACATTTTCGATTTAGCTAAACAAATTTTTCTAAAAGCTTGCAAAACTTACTTCAACTAGGCCAAAAGTTCAATTTTCCTCGCTACAAAAACAGCTTTAATATTCCAACACCAAATAATTAACTAGAAATTAAACATGCAAGCTTGATACTTTTCCTACCTTCTTCTTTTTGTCACAAACCAAGCAAAATCATGAATTAAAAGAAACCAAATTGGCTAATTTCTGACCAGCCCACCCACACTAGCACAAGGAGTTGAAGTTATATCCATATTTTAACACATACCTTCTAATTTCTAAAAGTGTTCAAAAACTTATAATGAACTAAAATTTTTGTTTAGAATTATTAACTAAAAGAAAGTTCAAATTCTTCCAATAAAGATGAGCTAAAGTCCTTGCTTTTAATACATACCCTCTAAAAGAATTTTCAACTTACATGAACCATAGTGGTTTTTTTTTTTTTTTCTCTAAATACACTAAAAAGGTTTCAAAATTTTCCTACAAAGATTAGCTCAAGTTCTTATGTGGATACATACACTAAAAAAAAAAAAAATTCCCAATCTTTTCGAACAAATACACACATAAAAAATTAGAAACATAACAACCAATCAAACAGAAGAAGAAATTTGACGGCAACAAACCTTGTAGTGAGTTAGCCGAGAAAATGAAGGCGACCCTGTTCTTTGTTCACAAAAAGAAAGCGGTTTAGACGCAGAAAAGAGATAAAAATGATTGAAAACTTTGATGGGTTCTAGTTGGATTTAGAAGGTAAGCCTAAGAGCATCTTTTTTTTTCTTTCGCTGTTAGAAAACAGAGGCAGCATTGGTATTTGCAGCCTATTTATTTCATTTTATTTTTTAACACTACCAAAGGTTTTTTTTAAAAAAAGAAAATTAATAAGCAAGTTGCAATGAAAGAGAAATGTAGATTGACGGGACGAACAAAAAAGATTTTAGACTATTTTCTAAATTCTGCCTTAAGAAAAAAAGCAGAAGGAAGCTGCTGAAAATTTGTGGCTGAGAATTTTTGGAATAGACTAGTGGTTGAGGTTCTCCATCTGAAACTGCAAGCTCATTGGCCCACGTGTCAATACCTATTCCAACTTCTAACTTACTGCTGCTGACTGCCACGTGGCTATTTTGGTACTTTGAGATGTGACCACGTTGTGACCTACGTAAGGCATCACGTATCAGTGAAGTTGTAGGGATTTTGGGTAGAATGACACGTGGCAGAAAGGAAGCTGGGCAAGACCCGAACGACAATATTAAGAGGTGACAATAGAAAAGTGACAAGAAAGTTAGACGTTCGATTTATCTGATTTTAGGTGTACCTGATAGGAGGTAGTACAATTGCTTCCGCAAGGTTGTTAATAATGAGAGTCACATGATTTAGGGTTATTTATATTTGCCTTTTAACCATTTTTCTTTCTCAATTTTTTTATTCATTTATATTTGAATAATAAAATTAAATTTTTTTTCATCCTTCTTTGTAGAGTTGTTTAAAGGTTCAACAACTCATTCAACTTAAATTAAACTTAATTTAATTTAATCTAGATCATTATTTAGTTAATAAAAATATTTTTATTTTAATTATAAAATATATAAATATTAATAAAGAATAATTTTTTAATATTTTTAACAGTAATTGGCCTTACAGGTTAAAGTTGAGCTTAAATAAAAAATTTAAAAAAATTTTGTTGCAATCAAATCTGACTTATAGCCACCTCTAGAGTTCAAGTATAACTAAAGCAAAACATGAAAAGATATACTCATAAGCTAAATCAAAATCAAGGTTGAACTCTTAACAGTTATAATATGGACGTCCATTAAAAAGTTTGTTTGATCTGCTAATATTTATATTGTTCAAATATTTTTAAAAATAATATTATAAGTAAAAGTATTTAAAATTAAATTTAATAAAATATTTTGATTAATAAAATAATTTTGAATCATTTGGACATAAAAACTTGTTTAAGATCTACCTTGAGTCAAACCAAATTTGTAGAATTTATAGACGATTCAATATATTTGTGTAGAGGGTTCGTTGTAGAAAGAGGAAGTGTTACAAATAAATGAATGGAATATGATGATAGACAATGGAGAGGATGACTGAAGCAGACCTTGAAGCATTGCACATTGCAGTAGATAATGGTAGGTAAGGTGAACTAAATGCAAAGATGGTAGAGCAAGGCTAAGCCTGGCTGAAAATAAGTTTGAAGAAAGAATCAGAGAGGGGAAAGTTGCAAAAGCATGAAAATAAGAAAACTAAAAAATGCTCAAAAGTTTAAAAGTCCCCGTAAGAGTTGAAAGAACTCCTATTTATAAGTCTTAGAATAGGAGTTACAATACTTAGGCATTTAATAGGTATAATGAAGAAAATTGTTAGTCACTAAAGCATTAATGCTTTTTATAATGAAGAAAAAAACAGAGAAGGGTTCAAACATTAGGGAAAGATTAAGAGAAAACCTCTTGACTATCTCTATATCTGATCCACCAAGCCAAATGCTCTAAAAATTCTAATGGTGAAACTAACCTAAGAACCTGACCATATTTAAGGGTTATTTTCACTTCTTCTATTTTGCTAAAGTAATATTAGGTGAAGCTTTCTATATAAAAATAGTTTTTGGTGGAGGTGCCTTTCCCATGAGAATGTTGTTTTTGTGAATGATTTGTTCCATCAAGGTGTTATTTTGAACATAAGTATTTTGAATAGAAATTGTTTTAAACATGAGTTGTTTTGAATGTGAGTTATTCAAAACTTAAGTTGTTCTCAAAAAGAGTTGTTCTAAACTTGAGCTACTCTAAACATAAGTTATTCTGAACATGAGCTATTTAGAACAATAATTATTCTTAGTATTAGCTTTTCTTGAACCAGTTGTTCCCAGTAAAGAACATTTGATCCTGCAACTTAGTGACGAAGCATGTTTATTTCTTCTAGGTTATCTTTGCTTTTGGAAGTCTAATTACCTATAAAATAATGTTATTTTCTCCAAGAAAAGAGAATATGTTAGTCGAAGTTCTCATATAATAGTAATTAAGTGAAAGGTAAAAGATGAAACATATATAAAAAATAATATAGCAATCGTAATCACAATAATCATAAGAAAAATTATTTTTCTTGCTTTATTACCCCCCTAGATCTAACATCTTTTGATTAAAAAAATAAAGAGAGTTCCATGCATGGAAAGAACGAAAATCTTGCAAATAGAAAAAATAAGAAAAGATAAATAAAAAAAATTGTGTAACAAGTTCATAAAAAAAATCACGTTAAAGAAAAATTACATGTGATGACATTGTTTGAAAAAGAAACAATAAGACATTACTACTGTGCTCTAAAAATTAAGGTGCGATATGTTGTTGTTACACCTTAAAAATAAGGCATAGCAATTGCATGCACATGCATTGCAAAAATTTTTTTTTAAAGAAAAACACTTTATTAGATTTTTGACAGAGATGAATTGGCTTATGGAAAGTGCATAGTAATAATAAAAAAAATACTATTGAAACACAATCAAATTCGATGGTTATGCAAGGCTACATCGTAAAAAATAAAAAGCAATAGGCTATTGCTAGTTCTAAAAAATTGTGCAACAGTCAATTGTTGTACCCTAAAAAGTAAGATTTTTTGTTATATCCATTGCTTATTAACACCTTTATGGCTAAACTGTGAGTTAACATAGAATATATGTATATATCGAAGGGATTGTGAATGAGATAGTGTTGTATTACTTATTACCCAAATATAAATAGGTATTGCATAGATATAAAAGGGAAGAAAAGCTAAAATATATACTAAAAGATATATAAATATTAAAAATTGCAAGAAAAATAAATAGGATTTGTAAAAGATTATTTTCAATATTATAGGTTTTACTTATAGAAGGCAAGTAAATAATTGTAATTAAAAATTTTGATTCTATAAAGCTTGTAAACGGAGAATTGTTTTGAGAACAAGTTTCATCTTAATGCAAATTAAAAGCTTGGTTTCTGTCAAAGTTTGAAGCTTAAATTCTCTTAAGGCTCTTTGCCTTTTTTTGATCAAGTATGTTATAATTATTCTTTTTTTTTCGAGAACAGGAAACATTACATATAGATCTTTATAAAAATTAAAATCTCATATTTTATATTTTACAAAAAGAAAAAAAAAACTATGAAACAAACTCACATACTAAATCGTATAAGTTACTATATGTAAAAAAAAATTGGGTCACTTAATTATGCTTATGCCTAATTAAATTGGGTGTACAAACAATGCATGTAATGTCCAATTAAATTAGGCACACAGGCAATGCTTGTTGTGCGCAATTAAATCGAGCATAGTATGCATTCCAACATATTGGGCTCAAAAGCAGTGCTTGTTACGCCATAAAATAGGCAATTCTTTTTTCTTTATAAATTATTTTTTCTTGTAAAATATGTAAAAAAATATATGTCTATGCATTTTGATGAGCACTTATCTAATTTTCTTTGTTGTTGAATTTATAGGTATTTGTTTCTGTTATGGCCAAGATCAATTAAAGACAACCTCTCATACTATTTAGGCTCTTATGAAGAAGAGAAAAGATATTGCTCTCAATGACTTTTTATCTTTAGCTCCCCTTGGTAAAATAAATTCATATTCACATAGGAAGAGATCATTTGCCTTCTTTTATTCCTATAGGCAATTTGATCAAATTATCAAGGGAAAAAAACCACTTCTCAGAGCGAATACGTGAGAAAGAATTTCTACCAATCCAACTCTTCCTTCTATTTATTCTTAACAAAGCATTGGTTCTAAGGTGTAATAAGGTTGTAGACTTTGTGTTCCAATTGACTTTGTTCCAAAGTTCATATTTGAACAGGAAGATTTTTTCTTTTGATAATTAGGTTTGGCTCAAATTCACAACCCATTCAAATTTGGGAAGTTAGGTCAATACAGTCAAAGAGAAACCTACTTATGTGTGACTAAACTTTACATTCACAAAGAAAAGAAAATAGATGTTTAGCATGCTATTTTTACAAGATGGAGTACTTTTTCTTGCACCATAATTACTAGTTAAAGAGAATTCACTTTTACTCTTGAAAATGCACGTATTCTTCTTGAGCTTTTGTTTCTTTGGAAACATGATATTTGTTCTTTTATCCAAAGAAGAGGAACAAGTTCATGGTTTTTCTGTGCTTTGCTTAAAAGTGAGTTAGAGAAGTCAAATGTTGTTTGATTCTTTAATTGAATTGATATGTTTCACCATAAATTCCATCCTAGAAAAGGTGAAGGCATCTCTCTTCAGTTTTTAATCATAGACATGAATTGGAAGCATTTTTATTATGTGGTTAGCTTAATATGTCTTTCTAAGATGTATTGACTATGGAATTAATCCAGCCAACATTTATATAGTTATTAAGGCTACTAAAGGAATGCATTTCTCCTTAGCATGATTTTATTTAAGATCATTTTAACTTATATCACTCCAAGACTAAAACAGCAACTAGTTGATATAAAATTTAGAAATATATTAATGTTTCCTTCATTCATATATCCTTATGGGAAAGGCTTAGTATACCTAATCCACATTTTCCACTTGCCATTTCTTCTTTTTTTTTTTTTTTTGGTAACTTCTTTAAGAACAACTACAGGGATTAGGTATGGCACAATCAAAAGTCAAAAAGAAATATTCCTAAAGTGCTAGATATGGGTAAAGAGTTTACTTAGTGTCTATACTTGTAAGTGAAAATTGGTTATGGTAAACCTAATTCATACTATAGTATTCCATATCAGCCTTGTTGTTTTAAACTAAATAGGCAAGAAATAGAATTTTGCTTCTAGGTAAATTTCATTATGTTACCTTCTATGATTGAGGCTTCTAGTGCTTCGATTAATAGAGATTTATGCTCTACTGAAGTATATTCAATGTGTAAAGTGGCTTTGGGTATGATCAGATAGTTTCGCGTGAACCTCTTACACTATTAATTAAACATTTCTCTTATATTATTTTTGAGTTTCTAATTTATAAAATCCAAAGTAAGCTTAAAAAGATTAATTGTAGTTTTATACCTGCACTCAACAAGGAGGCTTTATTATAGTTTAGAGTTGTTTGCTTATTGAAGCAAGTGTATCTTTGACTAGATATCCTTTTGTTAAGAAGATTAGTTGTAGTTTTATACCTGCATTCAACAAGGAGGCTTTATTATAGTTCAGAGTTGTTTGCTTATTGGAGCAAGTGCATCTCTGACTAAACATCTTTTTTTATACATTTAACTAATCCTAAAGGGCGTCTCAAGCTTTCCATTGTTACTTAGGGTGATATATCTTTACTCTTGATTCATGTTTCTTTTAAGAAAATAGTTAAGTGAATCGAGAGACTATTAGTGTTTTTGCTTCTTATACTTTAGGTTGACCGAAAAAGAAACATTTGTTTCCTCCCAAAGTAAGTTGTTCTTTCTCTCATTCTTTTTTTTTTATGATATATTGTTGTTAGAACTAACTACGCAAGTTCACATATGGTAAACAAGTAATATAGGGATGAAGTAGAGTATCATTCCTATGAGAAATTATACAAAATTTGCCAATTACTAGAATTAAAATAATTTAATCTTATCCAAAAATTAAAAGATTGTAAAATAAAATAAAAATAGAAATAAAATTAACTAAATAACGAAACAAAGAAATTAAATGTTTACTTGATTAATAATAAAAGCCTAGAATTATAATTTCCCTCAATATTTCATTTGGATCTGTTTTACTTTCTTAACTTGAGTAATGATAATGAGTTGTTAACTTAGAGTTCTAATTTATTTATAAGTATCTTTTGATAGTCTTATAAAAATATCTCTCTTAACTAATTTACTATATTTTCTATGCAATTGAATTAGAAGAAACTCATTGAACTTAGACTCTAGTTTGGTTACATATGACATGCTAGTATATTCCTACTTAACATACAATTTATCACAATAAATGAATATGAAACATATGATCCAGGTCTAAACATTCTCTTTTCTAACTAAGATTACCAAATCAATCTAATTGGTAGCCAAATAATTAGAATCATTAAAAAGAAGACTAAACAAATAACTTAAATATCATTAAATCAAGAAAAAAGAATAAAATATCCAAACTATATGTTGAATCTTATTGCAACCCTAGAAAAAAAAATTTTATTTCATATTGATAAAATAAAACACAAACCATTAGAGTTTCAACATAAAATATTATGATAAAGAATAAAAGATTAAGGGATAGAGAAAACTATGAGTTATCGAGTCTTGATCTTCAATTTCTTCAATCCTTCTTTAATTGGAAAGTCCCGATGGCTGCTCTCTTTTCTAGTAAACTAGAGAAAAATAAAAGCCATAGAATATCTAGAATATCTTTAATTCTAATCCTAAGAGTCATATATATAGCCTAAACCTTAGGGAGAAACATAGCATGCAAATAATTGTTTTTTTGGAAACTACCAAACTGAGTCCACTTTACTTCTTGATCAAGTTATTCCACTGTGGAAATTCCTTCAGCATTTTATCTACAAAATATGAAAAGCATTTAAATAACTAAGTAATTTAAGTATAACAAAAGTAAATAAAACTAATTTAAAAACTACTAAAAACTAATTTAAAGACTACTAAAAACAAATAAAATCCAAATGAAAATCTATAAGACTTAGTTAATTTAATGCACATAATGAGATTAAATAACTCTATTTTATAGAGTTATAAGTGTTTTTTCTCATACTTCATGGTTTTGCTTAATTTTTTTTAGCTTTGAATTTGGTTTTGATATAACAAACAACTTAAGCTAAATTAATTTGCATTCAACTTGGTATTTGTGTTAAAATTGAAAAATATTTTGAAAAACTACTAAGTTTGTATTTTCTCATAAATATATGTTTCAAAATTTATATTTATACTTAGAATATTCTTGAGATATGTTTGAGTTAATATCAAGCCAAGAAAAATATTTTTACAAAGGATTTTGAAGGTATGTATCGACACAATGCATAAATATATCGATACTATGCTTAAAATCCTTATTTGCATCGATACTTTTCAGCATGTATTGATACATTGCAGTGAGTATCGATACTCACCCCATTTGTATCGATACAATGCTTGGTAGAGCCAAGGTTTGGCTGAAACCCTTGAATGTATCGATACAGGTGCGTCAGTATCGATACAACTTGGCAGATATTAATACTCAGCCCCTTATATTGATACAACAGGTTGTAACAATCAATTTTTTAATTCTTATTTCGATACCATTGGTATTGTATCAATACAATAAAGCGGGTTTGAATGAAAACAAACATTTATGAAGGCTACAATGGCTCTTTAACCATCACATTAAATGCCCAACATCTATAAATCAATTTCAAGCTATAAATAGAGGTTCCCAAAAGCTGAAGAAGCAAGAGATAAGGAAAAGAACAATCAAGCATTGAACAACAAAAGCTCAAAAGTCTTTAAATTCTTCATTTTTTTATCAAATTCATACTCTTCCAAGTCTATTTGTATCTTATTCACGTTTTACTTAAATTCCAACAAACATCCATCTACTAGAGGTTTAATTTGTTTGTAAAATACTTTATTCATATAAAAAAAGGGGTTGTGTGAAAGTGAGTGAAAACATTTGAAAATTTGGGGTAAAATTCTCAAAAAGATTGAAAGGTTCTATCTAAGCCTTAAAAGATAAAGGTGTAATGTTATACCTTAGCCTTAAAGGTAAACAATTTGATTAGTGAATTATGGGAATCAACTTGGTAAGAAAGTACCAAGAAGAGAGGACGTAGGTGCCGAGTTCAAGGATCGAACCTCTATATATTGGTTGTTTGTTTTTTTTTACCCTTAACTCCTTTTTATTTTCAATTTATTTTAAATTTATCAAGTTCTTGTAGAACCAATTCACCCCCTCTTGGTTTAATCTTTTCCTTGAGCTAACAATTGGCATTAGAGCTTTGGTCTCTATTGTAGGTTTAACAACCTTGAGAAAAGATCCTTGATATCTCAAAAATGGAGAATGCAAACATGATGCTTAAAGCTTCAAGAAGCTCATAAGTGTTAAAAAGCCAAGATGAAGTTTATCTCATGTCATTTATGACAAATGCAAATGCTATGGGACTTGAAGACCACTCCATCATGAGACCTCCATTCTTCAATGGTGAAAACTACTCGCATTGGAAGACAATGGTAAGGCTCTTTATCCAAATGATTATGCAGTATGGAAGATCATTGTCAATAGACGATTCATCCCTAAGAAGAGAGTTGGAGATTGTATTATGCCAAAGGAAGAAGAAGAATGGGATGAGCAAGACACCCAAATGGCATAATTAAATGCTAAGGCCATGCACACACTATTTTATGCTCTTGGTTTAAGTGAGTATAATAGAATCTCACTATGTGACAATGGCAAGCAAATGTAGAACAAGTTAGCAACCACACATGAAGGAGCAAATCAAGTCAAGGAATCCAAAATAAGCATGCTTACACTTGACTATGAATTGTTTAAGATAAAGGCAGATGAAACTATCAAAGAAATGTCGGATATGTTCATGGATATTATCAATGGGTTGAAGGCACTTGGAAAGACCTATCCAAAAAAAGAGATGGTGAATAAGCTACTCAATAATCTTTCCAGTCTTGGGAAGCAAAAATGACAGCAATTGAGGAATCAAAGGATCCCAACACACTTTCCTTAGATGAACTCATAGGTTCTCTTCTAACCTATAAGATGAAGATCAAGCATGGTCAAGAGCCACCAAAGAAGGCAAGTGTTGCCTTTAAAACAACCACTCGTAGTGATGATGATGATAATGATGATGATGATGAGGTTGAGGGAGATGAAGAAATGGCCATGTTTGCAAAAAGATTCAACAAATTCATGAGAAAAAACAAAGCAAGAAGACCTCCTAGAAGAGAAATGATGAAGGGAGATTCAAGCAAGAAAGAGAAATAATAAATCATTGCTATGAGTGCAAGAAACTAGGACACATTAAATTTGAATGTCCAATGTGGAAGAAGCTAAACCCCAAAAAGCAAAAAAAAAAGGCTATGGTGGCCACATGGAGTGAAAGTGACATATCTGATAATGATGATGAGGAGGTGGCCAACCTATGTCTCATGGCTCATGATGAGCCCAAGGTATCTTCTAATGCTAATCCTTACTCATTTGATGAATTACAAGATGCATTTGATAAATTAGCATTAGAATTCAAAACCATGAATTCAAAATATAAGAAAATGATTTCTAAACTTAAAGAAGAAAATGAAACATTAAGCATGGCAAATGATGATCTTAAGAAAAAAAAGCGATAAGTTACAAGTCAATATTGATGATCTAACCAAGAAAAACACAAACTTGCATAACTCATGTACAAGGTTTTATATGGAACAACAAAAATTAAATAATATGCTAGAAGCACAAAGAGCATTCTTTGATAAAGATGGTTTGGGCTATAATAGAGTTGAAAAGGAAACTCACTTCAAGAATTTCTTTGTGACACAAAACAAATCATTTGATGCATCTAGCATATGTACTCATTGCTATAAACTGGGTTGTACATTTCACATGTGTTTTTTAAAGACTATTATTTATAGAGGCAAGCTTATTAGGAGGGTATAGGTCCCTAAGGGTGTTAGCACACTCAAGATGAGGTTACCAAAATAAAATGGATTCCAAAAGGCACAAGAATTGTGAACACACTAATACTCGAGGACCCAAGAAAATTTGGGTACCTTAAAAGAAAACATGACTTTGTGGTTATGAAGGAAGAGCATTACTTCAAGGCAAATTCAACAAGGGAGAATTCTTGGTGCCTTGATAGTGGATGCTCAAGACACATGACCGGTGACTATAGACACCTTATTTTATCTGGGCTAATTTTTAGTAATCTGGGACATGAACGTGAAAAGGGGGCGATGATCGCCAGTGACAAAAAGTTCTTTTTGAGGAGGTCAAGAATGCCTATGGATCATATTAAAGAGAAATGCAAAGATGTGGTATCAAAGGACATAGTTCCAGGTGTTCAGGGAAAAAAGACATGGGAAAATTCATAATTTTGCCTGAATGTATCGATACAATGCTCCAATGACCAAAAAATTTAAAATGGCCTCATTTGTATCGATACAATGTGTAAATGTATTGATACATGAGTTTATGTATCGATACATGAACTCATGTAACGATACTAGGCCATGCCAGAACCAAAACTTGCATTCTGTAAAATAGATTTATCGATACATATCAACATGTATCGATACAATGCTCTATTGTATCGATACAATGTTTCAAGTATTGATACAATGATCATTGTATTGATATAATGTTCATTGTATCGATACATTCGAGGGTTTTTAGACTAAATGTATTGATACATTCTTCAATGTATCGATACATGCTGCTATTTTCCATGATTGGGGTATTTTTAACTTGTCCACCATTGATCCAAAGCATAATTTTAACTCGTTTTTGTATACAAAAAGATTAAAACCTGTATCAAGTTACGAATTTAGACTTGTGAATTAATCAAAATATTTTTTGAAGTCTAAATTAGATCATAAAAGGTTAATGTCATATGATCACCCTACTCCTCCTTTGTTTGTTGAAAAAGATCACCATCAGCCACCCTACTTCTAGGTATATGATTCTAGCAATCAAACTAGCCCCCCTATGTCCATCATATTGGCAGCAAATTGCTTCCTACAGCCACCCTATAGCCATCAACTGTCACAACTTTGTCCTCTTGAGAAATGACCAAAAATACCTCTAATTTAGCTCTAAAGTGCT
>JAQSVH010000005.1:513948-528346 GCA_029448705.1 Adansonia digitata
ATTTTTCAAAGTGTTTATGAAATATTTCATCAAGAAAAATACTAATCTTGAAAATATTTAAACACAAGCTAATTAAGATTAAGTTTTAGTTATATCAAAACTAAGATTAATTCAAAGCTAATATAGCTAACATATCACCTTAAGAATAATTTTATAAAAGCCCATTTTACCTTTTGTGCTTTGGTTAAGTAACTAAAAACCCTTTGTGCTAACTTTAATAACCCATGAGGTTTCATTCATTTGTCATTAGTTTACACCATCACATTTTCGAGATAAATGACTATTATACCCTTATTTACTTCTCTCTCTCTACATGTGCTTCAACCAAACCTAGAAAGCCCCAGATCTAGAATCCAATGATCGGTCGCCATGCCAATCGTCAGTCTCTGTTGTTGGCCACCACTCATTTGCAATTATGTAACTCCAAACTTCACCCACACGATCTCCTCGTCCTCCTTTTTTCAAATCTAGGCCTTATTTTTTCAAAATGTGTTATCAACTTCATAAATCTAGTTGTAAAGGTTTAGAACATACCTATTTTGATCTCCTCCATTGGCTGTTGGTTAGTGTTAAAATCAAACCACTTCTTCTTCGTGTCCTAACCTTGATCCTCGCCTTTCTATTATTAAATTGAGTCCTAGAAACTGTCAAATCGCAAAGTGGTTGAATTTAGAGATAAAGACAATTTGGAGTTTTCAATGGGGATTACATTTACAAGCTTTCTTAATAACTTTTATGAGTCTGTGGATTGATTGCATTAATTGGAAAGTAAGCAAGCTTAGAACTATGCTTTTTTTATGAATTTAAAGGAATTTGTGAAATAAAATAATTAGACTATAGAATGTTTTTAAATGAGATTTGAAATTTTGAATGACCGGTTGTTTTCGTCTTGGATTTAGTTGAATTGGCTTTTGATTATTTATTGAAATTGATGGAGTTTCATCTTTTTTAGATTTAGAGTTTTAATGTGAGGAAGAAAAGGAGGAAAAGAAGAAGAAAAAGAAAAAAAAGAGAATAGTTTTGATATAAAATTATCAGTTAGACACTGTTATTTTAACTATTAAATCACATAGAGTTAAGTATCAATAAAAGAAGCATAAAGATTAAGTATCACACAAAACAAAATACATTTTGAAAATAAAACCTTAATCTAATAAATTAAATTATAAAATTTACTAAAAATAAAATTTATTTTAATTTACTTAATTATAACTTGGGTCATATAAAATGTAAAATTCAATAATCATTTCACCCGATAGAGGTACAATATTGCCCACTTGTAACGATTTTTGATTCATTGAATTTGAAATTTATATGGAAAAAAATATTGCATATTATATCTCTGCGCATGAAACCAAAAACGATCCCGCAATGACAATCATTTTCTTTCCTTCATCCAATAATAATTTGACATGTTTAACACTTAAGAATTAAAGATCTTACGTTTTATCTTCTGATTTGCTGTGGTTGATAATATATATTTGGCTATAGTTAGATTTTCCAACCTTTTCAGCTTTTTACCGCGGGAAAGGATTTCTTTTGCTTTAATTTTCTTTCACCTCCCGCGCAAAATTGTTGAGTGCATTCTAGCATCTGCTAACTTGTGGTGAAACTATTATAAAAATTAAAAATAACAATAATAATAAAAAAAAGACCTTGTGGATTAATACAATTCTAACGCCTCTTCTTTTCTATTTGTGCCAAACAACCACTATTCTTTTCGAAGTTTCTTTTTTGGAATTTCAAATAATATCTTTGAATTTTTTTTTTAAACATTTACGAACTTAATTAAATTCAACGATGAAGATTATTGTTTTAAATTTTAACCAAAAATAATATTTCCTTAATTCTGGCGAAAATATTTCTCTAATTAATTGTTTTTTTTCTTTATTTTTTTCTATATATATATATATATAGAGAGAGAGAGAGAGGGACATATAAAGTTAATAGGTTAGATATTATATCCAGTTAAAATTGAATCACTCACAATTATTAATAATATTATTTTGTACTTATTTACTACTTATTTATCCTATAGATTTTAATTTTAAAAATAAATTCAAAATGTGTTATAGTGACATAACACATTACCACATGCTAAGTTTTGAAAAGATAAAGAAATATATATATATATATATATAAATTTATTAATTATTATTAAAAAATTAATAAGGCATTGAAATTAAAAATTAGAGGAGTTAATTGCTTAGACACAAAAAATATAGTGCAACAATACTGAGGACCAAAAATTAAATTTTTGTTAGCATAAAGCACGGTGGGCGTATGTTAGCAAGACCCACGAAGCCAATGATCTTCCACTACCAAAATGAAGTGGCCACGGTTTGCTTATTATTTCGCTAATTTATTTATTTATGTAAAAAAGTGGAGAAAGTTGCAGAGTTTTGAAGCGGAGCTTCAATGGTGAATCACCCAAGAACCCGTAAAAGAGTCCATGCTACCATCCCCCGCCGTTCACCTGATGGTAGTGCCTTTCAGAAGTGGTAATATATTCATATATATACCTAAAAGATATTGCTTTTCTTTGGAGTGGGATGATCATTGATCAATGATCATTTGTATTTTCTATGCTTCAGTTTTTTGGGTGATTTTGAGAGTGGGGTTTTTGATATAATCACGTATTTTTGAATGTTGAAGTGATATTTGTGGTGAAATCGTGGCGATTACTTTGGCTGATATGCACGAGTGTGGGACTAAGAAGAAAGAGTTGAAGAAGTTTAAGGGCATCGCTGGAACTCAAAATGCTATCAAACCACTAGACATGACTTTGCAGCCCAGATCACCCTTTAGTATTTTCTTGTAAATTTCTCAATTCTGATTCATTGCTTTGCTTTCCATTCTTCTATATTATCCATTTATTTAAGTCGTTTTAGTTGTTTTAGTTTTGGTTTGAGAAAGCCTAACGAGGACAGAGGGGATTCGAACCTTAAAGCTCAAACCTTCTAGAGTATCAGGCCATGCATTTGCATGTCTTTTGTTTTTTGCTTGCGGCATTTACACTCTTTATTTATGGTAGATTGTTGGGTCATCCGCTTTGTATTTGTATTTGTATCATAGAGATATTCTGTCGAATGTGGCTACTTTTTGTTTGCCTTTTTGTTTTTTTGTTTTATTCTTTTGATTTATGGCACAACTTTGTGGGAAGCGAGGATTCAAGCCCAACTCTTTTAGTTGGGAGAAACATGTAATTGGTCAAACAACTAGGAGCTTTGTTCATTTGTTTCTCTATAACTGCTTATGAATCCTGATTTTACATGCAATCTGTTAACTATAATTTGATAGTCATATTGGTTGGTGAGAAAACGGAATTATGCTTTTTGTTTGGTGTGGTTTCTAGGGAAAGCTTCATAGCAACCAACAAGGATGGAAATTTGATTGATATTGATCGGAAGGGGTTTGAAACTTGGAAAAACATGTCTGAGGAGGTAATGGTCATCCCAGTGTGTCATTGCTTTTCGTAGGAAGTTTTCTGTTGGTATCTTGTATTGAGTGTTGTCTGTATAATTTTCTTTATAGGAGAGGCAACCATATGTTACTCAAGCTGGAAAGATGAACGCAGCCTACAACAAGGATGTCATTGAGGAGGAGCAAAATATCGTAAAGGTAACTGGGATTGAGAATTTATGGCTAATAATTTTATTTAAACTATGTTTAGATCGAACTCAATATGTTCTTGGCATAATTGGTGAAATCAATTGTGCTTTCATAGGATTATGGATATCTTTTCAATGTTTGATCATGGAACATGTTTTCTAGTTACTTAGAAGTTTGTGAATTCTGTTTTTCTCTGTTATCACTGCGATTCACTTGTGCAGAATCAATGCTGACGAATGGGTCAATTCTATTCCCAAGATAAATATTGAAAAATGGGATAGATCATGCTAAGACATGTTCATCTGAAGAAACATGATTTTGAACTCATGATCTTCTCATCTTTACATAGTTTACGTTTGCACATAGTTTCCCCCTAATATTGTCCATTATTGTCAGCATAATTGCTTCTCAATTTTAGTGCTTTTGAATCCGTATCATTTCTGTTTTGGCCAGAAGAATAAGAATCAGTATATTATAGCAGTGATTTGTCTTGATATTAGCTTCTCTAAACCTTTCTCCCTGGTGGATTC
This sequence comes from Adansonia digitata, assembly GCA_029448705.1. NCBI lineage: Eukaryota > Viridiplantae > Streptophyta > Magnoliopsida > Malvales > Malvaceae > Adansonia > Adansonia digitata. The sequence goes on from JAQSVH010000005.1 coordinate 518,091, forward strand.
TTGAAATTTTGCCCTTTTTTTTAGTTTAATTGCTTCTCTTTTTTAAATTGAAAGTTAGCATATTCGTTGTTCAAACTTCAAAATGGAACAAAGTTTTCCATCTATTCTTCCGTATTTGAAGTTATTAAATTTTTCACAATGAGGTTTTCTTCCATAGGTGGATGATGATGAGGCTGATTCAGCAATGGTTGGGAAATTTGATCAGGTTTGTATCTATATTTAGGGCACAGAGAACATAAAAAATGTTTACAAAACCACAATCGGATAAATTTATATCTGGCCAATCTAATTGTTTTTCAACAAAGTCATTGCAAGCTGTTTTTTATTTTTTATTTTTTGTCATTCATGGAATTTACAGTTCTATGAAGATTTTGGGTACTATGAGTCATCTGATGATGATGAGACTTACCAGTCTGGAGGATTCGAGAGCTTAAACACACCTGAATGGTACCCTTCACTGCTTCTGCATGTATATTTAAACATGATAATATTTGACACGATTATACAAATATAACACACATAAAGTTAAAAAACACGACAAAACACAAATGCATTCTCAAAAATTATATAATACAGATTATTAATATATCAAAATTGATATAAATATAAAATATCTTAAACATGATTATGATATAAAAAAATATACAAACATAACATGATATATGAATTGCTAGGTCTATGTATATTCAAAGCAAAGTGTTTCCACTTTTCAGTTTGAGTACCTTTACAACTAACTTAATCACATTCCTAGAGTGTGCTCAGCGTTGCTAAATTATGAACTTCATGAAACAGGGAAATGCAGGAATTCGGAACCGCTGAGGACTTTCGGCTCGAAGTTGAGGACTGAACTTTAAGAGGTTTCCATTTTGTTGAACATTTTTGTTTCATGTCAAAGGTACCATATCCAACTGGCAATGGTGGAAAAACTTTGCCACTCGATCCATTTGTAAAGGCAAGTCATTTGGCTATTGTAAAGTAGTTGTAGGTAAAAGTTTAGCCTTTTTAGCAGATTGATATTGAATTTGTTACGTGGCATGGCTGAAGGGGTTTCACAGTTGGGGAAGCATTTTTCGTCCATATTTTTGTTTTGTAATATTCCTTTGAGGGGTGTCTCTGTCATAAAAACATATATATTTTCAAAGCATCTTGTTGGAAGCTAATGCTTTTCCCTTCTGTCATATCCTTTTTTTTTTTGGGGGGGGGGGGGGGATGAAATTGGATTCTTTTAATATTTAAGGAATATAACAAAGTTCTGATGTGAAAACTTGAGTGTGCAATCTGCTTAATAAAACTTACTGCAAAAAAAAAAATTGTTGTAATTTTTTAATTAGTTTATAAAATTTTGAAAAAATTAATATCAAATTATCAATATGTCAAATAACAACTCTTTCAAATTTAGAGCAAGAAGAATAGTAGATAAATATGGTTAACCAAATTTTATAAATGATAAATCATAATTACAAGAATTTATGGATGGATATGTGGAATAGTAGTTTCCTTTTGTGTATGTGAACTTTTAAACCAATCTGTGGCAGTTTAAAAGTGTTTAAGTTCACTAATCCAAACCAGCCACCACTACTACTACATGGGTGATAGCTATGTTATGAAATCCCAAGCTTGCAATTATTTCAGATTAGAGGCTTTGAAAGCTTCCTAATATGTAAGACCAATCAGAAGCATTTGCTTGGCTTTGATCAGCATTGGTGGTAGAAAAGTTGTACTCTCTATGCGCATGGACACAGCACTGGAACTGCGATTATAGATGTCAATTGCGGCAAACTTTAAAAAAATAATAATAAAAAAGTAAAAATAAAAAATCTATAGATACCTATATGGTTAGGATAATTTTGATAGCTTTAATTTGGCTATCCTGTTATATATATATATATGTATATGTATAAAGCACCTAGACTAGAATACATTTATTCATTTCTCATTGATTATATTGAAAAATGTTAGATGAGTTGCTTTATTTTGAATCTAACAATATTTGGCTGCAATAGATGTCCCATAGAGAAGAAAACTATTGAAGTCAATCACAGAGGCTTCTTTTTTGTTGTTAATTCTTTCTCCTCTGTTTTTGATAAACTTCCATTAATTCCTTGCAGCTGGATCATAAACCATCCAAGTGTATAGTGTTTGAGGATGATTCTTGCTTATATTGTTCTGACTCTTTATTTTTTTTTTAAATATTCATGTCTGACATTCAAATCCAGCACATTTCTTAACATGAATATAGAGATATAACTCTTCGAATACACAGACGAACTTAGAAAAATTGAATATAATTATGTCGAATATATATCTGTATTTTACATTCACACCCGAATCCAAATAACATTGATCCTCGCAATGTTACTGCAGCTCACAATTGTCCTATAATGGCTGTGGCATTGATTAGCTCTCACCCTGCATATGAGTTTCATGCGACACAGAAATATGCTACCATTACTACAAGCACACTTCAATTGCAACATTTGAAACCTATATGTGTTAAATGTGATCAACACTCAAAGCTCTTGTTAACAAGAAATTATCTGATATGTCTATTTTACCTCTTCTGCGATAGCCTATAGGAAGCATATTTAAAAGCAAAAGTGTTAATCCTTGGTGTTTTATGCTTAGTCTGGGCATACACCTTGAACTGCGGAGTTTTACGGCTTCATGTCCTTTTGAGAGTGGTTTTTAAAACTATTATATTTAAAATATATGATATGAGTCAACATATTTATACCTATGAATGTTAAATATTAGCGAACAAAATTGTATAGCAGTATTTGGATTATGTTTTTGCTTCTATACTTTGCTAGAAATGCAATTATACAAGCAGAGATGTAAAAACAAGAAAGGACAAGTTCATTGTCTTTCTTGCTGAAGATACCTAGTTTGTTCTTTTACTTGGAAAGCCATCTGAAACCTGCAAATCATTTGTTCAGAAAATTTATTGACATGAAAACATGCAGGCATGATTTGGTGCAGGCCGATCTTGCAGTTGGTAATTTTAATGAGCTTTCAGTGATTAGTCTTCGAAGACTATTTGGTAATAAGGGTTCTACCTTCATGGACTGGCAAAAGCAGATAATAGAGAAGGCTCCCTTGAAAAGGAAGCTTCCAGTCGATACCATATTCTGATTCATTTTTCATCTTCCTCCCTTGTGTTCGAAAGTTGTCCTTGTAAATTATGAGACACCATGGGTAGGAGAGTCGTTGCATTTGACATTTTCTCCTGTTAGTAAAATGTATTGGCATGCATCATTTATCTGATTGTAAAGTTGATAGGTTAATATCAGTTCTTATCATGGTGGAACTTAATCATAAACATAAAAGTTAGAACCGTGAATCTTTGGAAAATCCAGACGGCTATTGTAAATTTTTGCAGGATCAATAAAAATAATTCCCTCTTTTTTCCCGATAACAAGTATGGACTGTTTTTACCTCGGACTAGTACTTTCAGTTTCAGCCAAAGGTATTTCTTCTATTTTTAACCTCCAATATTAAGCCATTCAAAGAGGAAGAAATTACTGACAAAGCAAGGCAAGGGATAACCTTGGGATTCTGTGTTGGCTTCAGGAGACAACCGTAGCAGGAATTAGTATTTCATTTCCATTGCGCTAAAATCACCAATTTTTTTAACCAAAGAAGTCACAAGCCCAGGAATATGGGAAGAGGTTATAAATGTTAAGATTCAAACTTTAAATTTATTAGAAACATTCTTAATAATCACATTCTCAACAATCGCATTTCATTGGAATCCTAACATGGAAAAATACCAAATGCCACAGAAGTTTCTTCACATTTTGCATAAAAGAGCTAATCAATGGATAATTTAGTATTACCCAAAAAAATTTTATTCATGTTCTCTTGAACTCATAGCAGTGCAATGTGGATGCATCTCATCATCTCAATTCTTGAACCATCATCCAATGTGGGATTAACCAGATTCAATGCTATCCCTTCTCTCTAACTTTTCCATGCCTGACAAGAAATCGTCAAATGTCTAATTAAAACAATAAGCACTACTTTTTAGCATGAATTTAGTCTTTGAAAATCATACATATACAAAGCTTAGTATGCAGTCATTGTCCTCCCACGAAATACAAATTATTATTTCAGTCAGACCCATCGTAGATTGGATCACGACCAGAAGTAGGGGAACAACGATGCATGCGTTCATGGTTGTATACGATGTTCCTATGCCTGCCTTTAAAGTCGATTCTTCAAATGTTTGAATGTCTATATACAGGAGTCTAAAGTGACAATGAATGACCTGAGAATGTGCAGCGAAGCTCGCCAATGCCTCGGATTAAAAGGGGTATCAAATATGGAAATTTGAAAATTTGCATCTGAATGCCCTTTTTTTTTAATCAATTTTCATGTTTGCAGCGCTTTATGTGCTTTTCCCAAAAAAAGAGTGATTCGTGTGTCACCTTTAAAACCTTAAACTATAAGCTAACAACCTAACTTGGGGTCAATCCAATGACACTAGAACACTACCTGGTTAATGCACACGAACTATCCTATACAAAGGATATTCGTATGCAAGACAATCATATGCTTTCTTTGCAACACTGGATGATGGACCAACTACCTATCTTAGGGCCAATTCGTTGGCGCCCGAATACTACATAAAGGGCATTCATATGCCACTTTATGACTCTAGATCATCACTTTTCTGGCTCCAATCCATTTGTACCCAACTGCTACATAATGGATGCAACAACCCTACAAAGGCTAAATATATTAAGACTCAAGATCAATTTAAAGATGGTTTAAAAATCCAATTAATCTGGCCTTAAACCAGTAACTAATCCAAGCATTTTTAAGCTTAATATGACCCAAGTCTATGGAAAAAATGATGGGAAAACAATAGACCAAAGTTAGCTTATTTGTTGAACCAACTATGGCCTAATCTTTGGGGTTTTTAAAAACGATTTTTCAGTAAAACAGTCAAGCATTTTAACAAAAATGTAGTGAACTAAACTATGGGTCATCAAAGCAACAAAGAAATGCAAAACTAAGGGCATACCAATCTTCATGACCAAATGCGTTCAAGAATACAACCAACTCATGTTTCATCTTCATTTCATCAAACACATAAAGAACGCATCCAAAGTCACCAAAACATAAATGAAGGCATAATATCATGGCAAAGCAACATCATGGCCAAACCCCTCAAGCATTATGTCTCAACATTTTCATTCAAAAGACATCAAACATGGGTCAAACATATATTTAACATCATGAAAATTATCAAACAAAATGCATGCAAACGCATGAACATGGTGACTACTTCAAAAATCGTAAAATGTATGCATGGACATGGCAAGGAAAAGGAACCCAAACACAAAAAAATAGAAGAAAGCAAGGAAAAAATGGAGAACTTACATCTCACAAGCTTCCCAAACACTAGAGTTTCCTTCAACTCTTTCTTTTTTTTGCTTTTTTTTTCCCTTTACGGTTGTTGTTGTAGCTTTTTTGGAATCAAGAAATAAAGTGAATGAAACAAAAGGAGAAGGATTTTTAAAGGGCATCCTCACTCTACCACCTTTGCCCTTGCTTTATGCTCATCTTTTTCTTTCTTTTTTTTTTTTTTTTTTTTTTTTCATTTTTTCTCTTTCTTTAGTTTGTTCATGTCCTTCCTATGTGTTTTCAATTTTCATTGGCCAAGGACCCAAGCAAGCATATGTGTTCATCTTCTTATATTAACAAAAATGTCATTTTTGGTTCCCATATTTACCGTCAGTAATCTTAAATTAATCCACAAAATGTCCCATTTTCCTATCACCTTCTTTAAATTGGGCCACCCTCTGTAACATTAATGATCAAGGCTCAAGGCTCAAATGTGTTAGAACAATATTTGACCTAAAAATTTTAATAATTGGATAATTTTTATTGAAGTAAAACCTAACATGTCATTGCATTGCTTTTAGCTGTTAGTCTCGAAAAAATGAATTCTAAAAACTTAAACAAAATTAGATTATTTACATTCCCATCGCAACTTAAAAAAGAATTGAAAATGGGTTTATATTCATTATTAGAAAAGTCTAGGAAAAAGGAGTAAAAGAAGTTACCGGTCAAGTTTTCAATGTTTGAAATTGTATTACATAGCCATGGAAGTGGCTTAGAGGTTTGCTTTTTGAGTAAATAAGTTTAAAATAATGCTTATTGAGGCATAAAGATTTTAAAACCTCTTATTATCGAAAAAAACAAAGAGTTTTCACACAATCGAATAGTTTAAAATTTTTATTTTTTTGGTAGAAATAGTTTTAAATTTATTTACATAAATAATGTACTCTAATCTATATCATTTTCATGTATTTTTTATAAATAAAAAACTAGAAAAATAAATCCAACATTTCATATCAGTAAAAAAGAAAAAATGTTATACAAAAAATTCACAATTTAAAAAGAAACAAATCCTCAAATACTTTCCAACATTTGTAATTTTGTTTTGTTTTTAATTTTTTGGGTTTCCATTACTTACTCACACAAGTTTTTCATGGGTTTTTCTGGAGAATACTGGCTGAAAATGTTCATAGCTTCAATGGAAAATTTCGACGAATCTTTAGAAAATCAATTAAGCATTAATATTATGAAAATACCATATATAAATTTGAAGAGAACCTTGAAAGTTAAAGGTTTATTTTCTATTTTTTTTTTTTAATTTTTGAGGGTTATATTCAAAGTTTCTCTGGGTTTATTTACATGTCTTGCAATTTTACATGCAAGTCTTTTAAGGGTTTTCTGGAAACTCTAGATTGCAAATTTTCATAGTTTCAATGAAGATTTCGATGGATACTAGGAAAACGAATTTGATTGTGTTGGGATTTAGAAGCTGATTGAGTTTTGAATTTTTACTCAACAGACTTTACTCTTTTGGAGGAAGCTCGGTGCTTCTAGTTCTGTAATTTGAGAGCTTGCGTTCTTTACAATCCTTTTCTTAATTAATAAAATCATGATTTAAAAAAAAAAAAGAAAAAAAATACTTCGAAGATGAAGAGCGGGAGGCGAATTGAAGGAGTTGAGGAATTTGTTTCACTTTAAATTGTGAATTCTTGGCAGAATTTTTTATTATTATTATTATGAATGTTACCAAGTTAGCTTTATTTTTTTTATTTATAATATATTATAAAAACATGAATGTAAATTGTTATTATAAATATTTTTATTATTAAAAATATTTATTTAATTTATAAATAAGAAGTTTACTTTAATTAAAATATTTTTATTAGATGACAATATCCATAATAAACATTTTTTGTTTATTATATTATTTGATAACCATTGAAATAATATTATATTATATATTATATATTATAAGATTAAAATTATACATATATTTTAAATTTTTATCTAAATATTTAATTAAAATAAGATAATCATAATTTCATTTGTTTTATATCTTAAGTCAGTAGCAATGGTGTTGGAGTACTTATCACTTAATTAGCAAATATAGTTAAATATCAATTAAAACTTCGATTTTTCACCGTAAAAATATATATTTTAACCGTTATTTTCATAAAATATTAAATATTGAGTAATACTTTATTAAGTTTGTTTTTAAATACAGTTTTTTGCTTTTTATTTCCTTTTATCAATGATTTTGTTTTTTTTTTAATTCATTATCATAATATTTCTTTTTTGTATGTTAGCAGATTTCAGAATACACAAATTCAATAACTTTCAAAATTTTTCTTTTGTAACAAAAGTTTTTTTTGCTCTTTGATAAGCCTTTTTAATATGGTTTCATATTTCTTTTTTATTAAAATTATTTTGATTTGATTGATATATTTTAAATTCAATATATTAAAAAAATTCATCACAAAAATTTTTAAAATTAATTTATTCTTTAAATTATTATCAATCAATTCATTTACTCACAAAAAAAAATATTAGACTTCTAAAATTATATTCTAACACATCATGTGAAATTAAAAAATAGTTATATAAAAATGCATGAAGACGGTTGTTCAAGGAAATAAATTCAAAAATATTCCTATTGGTTAAATATAGAAAGAGGAAGACGGGAGCTAACCAGCTAGGCTTCCACGTCATCAAGGCTTTTGCCATTTTAAAAGTGTCCAAATTGAATGATGCATTTTGGAGCAAGATTAAACGATGTGTTTTGATGTTTTCTTTCTTTCTTTCTTTGGTTGGCTCATTTCTTTTAAGGTTTTTTCTATTTGATGGGGAGATTGAATGGAAAAAATGAGCAGTGGATGGGAGGTTTGTCTTTACTTCTTTACTGCTAATCTTCCGTACACTGAAGGAGTGGATTTGCAAGTCAAAAAAGAAAAGAGTGTTGTGGAAAGATTTCTTTGCATTTATTATTGGAGATTTTTTGCATGTTGGAGGAGTGTTTGGGTTGAGCGTTTGGGTGTTCTTTTTTGATGCGTTGTTGAGATGACAGGTTTGTTGTTGAGATGCACGGTCGCTGTTCAAAGGTTGGTCTCTGTTCGAACCGTTCATGCTTTATGTTTTCTGTTTGGCTCGCTGGTTCAGAAACTGTTTCTTGTTTTTTTTTTATCTGATTTAGGTTTAAATTAAATTTATTTGTTTGTATTATTGATTGGTATTGGATGGGTTAGGGATTTGGGGATGCATTTGTGTTGGGTGGTGGCAAATTGAAGTATTGCTTTAATAATTCAGTTTGCACTTCTGTTAGATGCTGTCGGTGATGGTTCTGCAGTTATTGTTGCCGATTTGTTGTTGTCTTTGTTGATGCGAGGTAATTTAGTTCTTGATATATATTTTTTGGTGGTGGATTCTTTTTGGGTGTTACATATGGCATTTTTAGGGAATGGGGGCGGTGTTTGGGTTTGCGTGGATAGCTTGTGTTTTTATTTTGGGTAATAGTTAGCTTGGCTTTATGTATTTGTATAGTCAAAGCTGTTGTGAGCATGAGACAAAGAATAGTTGTTGAGTCGCGGTTATGGTTTTGTTATGATTTTCAGTTATGGCAACGCTTGATTTTGTCATGGCTTGTGTTGGATTTTAAGTGATGCTTGATTTTGTGTTTGTGTCTATCGATGTTGATATTTTGTGTTGATTCTATTGCAACTGTGGCTGCAGTTGATTCGTTTAATTTAGACTTTTAGTTTGGATAAAAGGTGATCTTAATGTATTTTTTTTTATCTTGCCTTTTGTTTCGTTGGTTTGCTCATCTATTTTGTTGGCTATTGTCATTGGAGTCTTCAAAATGTATATAAATAAATGTCCACTTAATCCATAAGCAAGGGTGTGATATAGTGAATTGGAATGACTTGAGTGAATTTATTTGACCTATTTTAAAATTAAGTAATCATACGAATTGTATAAATGGATAAAAGGTGAAGGTTTTGCAAAAAGCCATTATGGTGTATGGACCCTAAATTGATTGTTCAATTAATCACCTTTGCTTGGAATTAAAAATGGTTATTTGGACATATATTATGTGCTAGTGCATTTACTTATGCTTGCATTGAGAAATGACTATTTGAACATTATGCATTGAATTAATTGCCCTTGATTAGAGTTATCAGATATTTGTTTGGATATTATATATTGACATTTTGACTTCCAATTGTATTTTTCATGTTCTATTTGGACATATTAAAACATTTTTGGGATATAACTGATGCCTTGGTGTTGGGATTATTTAGGACTTTGGCTTTTCTTGCTTGGACTTATAAATGATGAAGGATGTAAAAGGTTAAAGATGCGTGCGAAAGTTTATGGGTTATAATTTTTTATTACTCACATTATTTAGGACCTCGAACAAACATCTTCAATTTTTGTTGAATGTATATGCTATAACGATGGATTCAAAGCTAAATTAAGATTGGTATTTGTGGATTTTTTTAATTTGCCTATGCTTGGAGTTAAAAATTACTACCTGAATTAACATGTAATCTAGCTTGGTTAAGCTTGGGCATGGCTGATGCATTTGGGTTTAAAATTGTTTTCTTTTAGATTTTTTTTTATTGTGTTGATATAATTGATGGTCTTGTTTCGTTGCCTTTTTGCCTTTGACCTGTTGCTGTTAAAGTTTAGTCATGAAAAATCATTTCAGGCAATTATTATGAGACAACAATAAAAATTGATAAAACTTGTGCACATGCCTTATCTACTCAAGAGGTCATCTGCTATTTGAATAGTTGAAGTTTTGTTATCAGATATCTATGCAAGTGCACGTATCACATCAAGTAATATAATGAATAAGTAAAGTATTGTTCCCATGCGGAATTGTACTAATTTGATAATTACTAAAATTAAAA
>JAQSVH010000005.1:561527-575782 GCA_029448705.1 Adansonia digitata
CATCTCTTCCAACTTGTTCCAAAGTATGGATTTAATTTCTTTTTTGTCAGCCAAAGATTGATATTCATAATTCATTCCATAGCAAGATGTCTATGGTTAACAAAAATTTTGATGCATGAGGTTGGGACTTTCGCTTCCTTTTATCTATAATAAAATGATAGCAATAGATATGAAATAATTACAGGCTTGATGAAATTAACGGGAAGTTCATCTAAAAATCATATTACATGGGTAATTGAGCAATCGGTCTCACTAAAAATGATAATATTCAAAATTGATAAATTTGTCAAAGAACTATAGGGATAGGGGCATCAATCAAAACCATGCCATAAGAAGCAATGATTCAAACATTATGAGTGCCTAAATATTTCTTAATTTGAGTAATATGATAACAAACTAAAAGAGATGACAAGGGAAAAGTATCGAAAAGATGCAAAAGAGGAATTGAAATTCTGATTCGTTGGATTTGTATGATCTCACACTTTTTTGTTTTTCTTTTCCTTGATTTTTCTCACCTGACAAATATCATCATACAAGAAAATAAACCAATACTCAAAGGAAGAGATTAACAAAATAAAGTAAAAGAAAAAGCTTAGGGAAAAAGTTTAAAGGTAACACCATATCACAAACATGTATTACAAAAATTAAATCATAGCAAGAAAGTTGTTTCAAAAGAAAGCTTAGAGAAAAACCTAAGAATTATGGCAAGAGATTGGGGATTTTTTTTCCGCTTTGGTTACCTTTCTTTTCATAAGCAAATAGAGTTTTGAATAGGTTAAGGATCTTTTTGTTTCATGGAAATGACTTTCACAAAAAGTTTTTTCTATTTTTTTATTGCTTATTTCATAAAAAGTAGTTTGGTTAATGGAAAATAATATATCGATCAATAAAAAATAAGAATTTTTTTTTTTTAAGAAATGTCTTCTCTTTTTCAAAAGAGAAGACATTTTTTTGAAAAAAAATTCCCTATAAATAATAAGATATTTAGATTGAAACTTAACTCCAACCAAATTTTGTTAAAAATATTTAATTTTTTAAGTTTAAAACATTAATAACAAAGACTAATAACAAGTGATAAAAATAAATTTCTGCTAAATATCTACCTTCGTAATCATTTGTATTTACCTATCTATATTGTCCACATACATAATCTATACTATTAATAAAAAAAAAGTGCTTGAGTTAATTTTACGAGTTAATTGATAGCACTTTAGTCAGTAAAATAATAGAAACATCAAATTATATAACAAATCATATATTTCTAAGTTTATATTAGTAGTTTTTAAATTTCATTATATTTCTTTTTTAATCCACTTTTTGTTTTACTTCTCTAAAAAAAATAAAAACTGCGATTTGTTCCAAAATTTTTGCTACTTCTTATTTTCTCTCTTTTAATTATTTAGTGGGTGTGCATATAACTAATATAATGTGTAAGTAAACAATTGTACGTTCGCATATGTATTTGGCCCTGCGTCCCACCACTGCCTAATTAGTTTGTCACATAAAAAATAATCAACATTAATTGAAAAAACAGCTTCATTAATTGCTGTGAATTGATAAAAATAATTAGCATTAAATGAAAAATATTTTCTTTAATGACTGCGAATTAATAAAGATATCAGAGCAAAGACTAATGCCATGAATTGATAAAATAGACTTGTAACTGAATATTTTATTCCATAATATTTTGTTTAATTTATATAATTGAACATGTACGTATTATTCGCCAGTATATTTAGCCTAAACATAAAAATCCTGACACCGTGCTTCTATGTGGATCACGCAACTAAATTATTTATAATAAAATTATTTTTCTCATATGAATTAATAATTTAGAGTAAATTATATCATTAGTCATTAATTTTTTGTAATATTTTATTTTTCCTATATGACTTTTTGAATTTATTTAAAATCATTTATTCATCAATATTTCTCTAAAAATTAGATAGATGATTGAATTTGAAACAAGTTACTGATGAAAAATTTAATTTTTTAGCTAAGAGTTACGTGATCTATTAGTAAAGTGTTGAACTTATAATATTACTAATTAAAAATAAAACTCTAATAATTTTAATTATAAAAGGTTGACTTCTTAAATCATGGATAAAAATAAAACATTTTAAAAAATAAACCAATGATAAAATTTAATAATTTATTATTTTTATTGTTATTTTTATTTTTTGGCAGAGTGGTGAAAATAACCCAGATTTGCACCTAAATATTTAGATAAGTAGAAAGTGTTTTTTCTTTTTTCTGAGTTCAAAATTTTCATCGAATTTATGCTTGATTAAAAAAGGATTTTTTATTAAAATAATATTTTTATCTTTTATTTCCAGGTTTTTGCTCTCCCAAAGTTAATTCCTAAAATAATTTTTTTTAATTTATGATGAGAAATCGGTAAATAAATAGTCAAATTATTAATTACTACAAAATCAACAAATTATAATTGTGAGAAATAGGCCAATCATTTCTCAATGGCACGTGAGTAATTAGCTAATCAATAGCCAATTTATCGTTTGCTTCTAAAGATAATTATTGAGAAATAGGCTATTGATTAGCCAATTTATCATCAATAGCCAATTTCTTGCTTGCTTATAAAAAAAAAATTATTGTTCTCACTTGATTATTAAAAAAAAAAAAAATGATCATGAGCTTACAAGAGCTTACAAGAGTGAAGGCTAACAAGGCAAGAAAAAATGGAAAAAAAACATTGACCAAAACCATGCAAGCAAAGATATCAACACCCTCTTCATCAATTTTTGACATGAATTCTTTGTTAAGTTTGTTCATCAGTTCGTTTCTTTTCTGGTATATGTATTTAATCATAGTGTCATCAATAATTTTCCATGAATTTCTATAGTTAAGTTCTTCTCCCATGTGATAACTATATAAAATAGAGGTATTTAGTCTCATTATTCATATTAAATTAGCTAAGTCTTAGAGACTTTTATTTAAATTTTATTTATAGCAATATTATTTTATTTAAATTTTATTTATTTTTTAGTGGCTTTTAATTTAGTATTATTTACTTTCTTTATATTTTAATTGCTTAATTAATTAAACATTTTTCATATTTTTGTAGGTCAAATCCCAAAAGAGTTTTTAAAAGTAAAATAATTTAATCAAGAAATAAAGTGGACTCAATTAAGCGACGTGATTAAGTTTGACAATTTCTAAAAATAATATGTTCAAGCTACTTGGAGATCAAATTTTTACTTTCAGAATTTTGCTTATAAATAAAAATCTTAAGATTAGGCTCAGGGACATTATAGAAATCCTAGATGTTTTATAAATTTATTTTTCTCTAGTTTTTTGAAGAAGAGAGAAGCCACCATAATATTCAAGAAGCTAAAAGGTTTTGGAGAAACTTGAAGATCAAAGATCCGACCAATTTTAGTTTTCTCTTTCTCTTTATTCTTTTATCTTTCTTGTATTATTTATGATGGTGAAACACCTTGGTTTTATATTTATTATGAACTAGATTTTTTTTAGGGTTACAATAGAATTCAACATGAAATTTAGATTATTTTATTTTATTTTATTTTCTTGATTTAATGATATTTGAGTTGTTTATTCAATTTTGTTCGAAATGTTTTTAGTTACCTAATCACCAATTAGATTAATTTAGTAATCTTAATGAACTTGAAAAAGAGAATTTTATATTTAGACTTGGATTTGGTGACATATGTTTCATATTCATTTATTAGGCTAAATTGATCTGCATATTAGATAGAAATACACGAGCATGCCATATGTAACCAAATTAGAATCTAAGCTTAATAAGTTTCTTTTAATTCAATTTGCATAGAAATGTAGTAAATTGATTAATAGAGATATTTTTATAAGACCATAGGAAGATACTTATAAATAAATTAGAACTCTAGATTAACAACTCATTGTCATTAGTTAAGTTAAGAGAGTATGATTTTATTCAATTATTGTGTTAAGAGAAATTACAATCCTAGACTTCTATTATTATTATTATTATTAGTATTAGTAGTAGTAGTAGTAGTAATTTTTAATTATTTGTTTGAATAAGATTAAGTTATTTTAATTTTAGTACTTAACAAATTTAATAATAATTTTTTATGAGATCGACACTCTACTTTATCATTATATTACTTGTTGTGATATATGTACTTGCGTGATTAATTCGGATAACACTATGTTTAGCCACTTTTGTGACTTAATAATGCTTTGTGGCTGGGCACGGAGATAAAAATATTGCTTCCTCTACATCAGCAAAGGCGGTGGAGAATTGAACCCGAGGGAATTGAAGGAAGAGCGATTGTAGGGCCATAGCCTACAACTAAGGTACAAGTAGCATCAACTGGGAAATTATGTATACATCTTCTAGGTTCATCAACATCGAGCTTTCGTCTAGCTATGTGCCCAAGGACTGGAATTGGCCCTTTTTCCACATTGGCAAAGATAGTCTTCGCCAAAAATTGGTGGAACGCCTAATGTATTGGGCAGATTTCCTTTGTTTTTTTTTTTTTTTTTTGGCAGCTCAAAGTTAGCATAAAAATGTGGTCACAAAAGATTTCAAAAATATCTTTCAACTCAGACCCATTACACAAGTTGAAAATTTTAAAGCTTATTATGTAATGAACGTTGGCTGTATCGCGGGTTGCCAGCCTGTTCATCATAGCTAACCAAGTTCCTTTGAAAAGAAACATGCATTGGCATTCTTGAGAGAACTTCGATGACATTTTCATGATGCAAGGGATTGAAGAAAAGATAAATAAATAAATATATATATATATATATATATATAGATATGATTGATTCTAATACAATTGCCAAATGCTTACTAAAGCATGAAAAGGCACTTGACTACTTGTCGATGGCATCTAAGCTCGTACTCTTGTAAGCACATCATCATTTGCAAAAAAAAAAAATAAAAGAACATGCGAGAAATCAGCTACTATTAGCCAATTTTCCACATGCCCGATTGCTTAATTTCTCACAAACCATTGAAAAATCGATTAATCAGTAATCATTTTTTCACAATTAGCAAGATTTGTTGATATTTATGTGTAATAATAAATCGACTATTTATTTACGATTTCTCACCATAAATAAACAAAATCTAATTTAAAAATTAATTTTAAAAGAGCTTAAATCCGAAAATAAAAAATAGAAGGTATTATTTTAACCAAAAAAAAAACCTAAAAGAAACCCAAAAAATTTGTTGTGATTCAGTTGAGCAACTAAAAAATAAAAACGTAAATAATTAAAAAGTTCGGGGTAACATTGAAAACAGGGGAAGCCTGTGAAAGAAAATTTAGGGTTTTATTAGACGCTCCCAAGTATAAAAGCAAATTTTTTTCCCAAAAACCTACTATGCCTCTCAGAGCCGAAACCCTAGTTAGCCAGCGGAAGCGGAGAGCCCCCAAAAGCTACACTTCTTCCCTCAAATCATGGTCAGATCTTCCTTTCATCTCCACTTTTGCATCTGGATCTCTATCATAACTTAGTGTTTAGTGCTTTTTTCACAAATATTGTAGCTTTATTGTTTTGTAGACTTTCAAGCGTAGGAACGGTGGCCGCAACAAGCATGGTCGTGGCCATGTCAAGTTCATTCGCTGCTCTAACTGTGGCAAATGCTGTCCCAAGGTCTTTTACATCTGTTTTCTTTTTTTTCTGGGTCTTCATATTTTTCTTACTAATTTATGCTGAATGATTTTTTTTCTCACTTGTTTTTCTTTTTGTTTGGAATATAAAAGGATAAGTCCATTAAGAGGTTTCTTGTGAGGAACATTGTGGAGCAAGCTGCTGTTAGGGATATACAGGAAGCCTGCGTCTATGACTGTAATTTTTATTTTATTTCTCAATTATATACGAACGTTTTCGTTCTAGGGCTTATATTTGTATTTACTGTTTGGTTAATTATGTGTAGCATACACTCTGCCTAAGCTGTATGTGAAGATGCAATACTGTGTTTCGTGTGCGATCCACTCCCATGTTGTGAGGGTCCGATCCCGCACTGACAGGAGGAATCGTGACCCACCTCAGCGCTTCATCAGACGCAGGGTACATTTTTTAGAGCCTTTGATTTGACGCTTCTCATGTGCTGCTAAGAAGTATCACAGTGATCTATGTTGTGATGTGAATGAACTGTGATTCTTCTTGCTTTGCTTGGATTAGTTATCTTTTATTTCGATGTCTTGGTTTTATATGATAAAAGTTTTGATATGTCTCATTTCAAGGTTAGTTTTTTTATAATCTAGTGTAGGGTTGTTAGTGGAACTTGTGCTATTGAAGGCTGATGTCAATTTTGTGGCCTATGATCGTCATTAGAGTAGTTCTTTGCTTACTATGTTGTATAGGATGATAGATGGGTATTTTAGCAATTCTCCGAGGACTGCCCTTCTGCCCCTTGGGCATGCACTAGTCCCGAATACCTAATAGCCATTTGAATAACTTTATTAGTTACCTTTTTTGGTGTCGTATTGATCATTATGGGATAGAAAATGCCTTCAATATATGGTAATGATACATGGAAGTCATCCATAAGACTGGTAGAATTTTGGTATTATTTTGCTGATTGTGATTCTTGACCATCATTAAAATGGTCCTCTCTATTATGTCATGCAGGGCGGAATTTTTTTAGGGACCTATCCCACCCCTTCTACAAAATTTTTAATTGCTTGAGGGATGAACAAGTCCTTCATACCCATTGACTCGAACACGAAGACAACATAAATAATTAACTGTGACTGAAAGATGAACATTACACATTTATTATACATGTTACATGTGGCACAACACTACTAACATGATTAAATAAAAAAAAATTAAAAAATCAAAACTTAGTTAATATGAGATTCAAAATATTATACTTATATTACTATTAATTGTTAGCTTTTCTTCTAAGCATAAGCCAAAACTTAATTAGTTTATTCACAATTTACACTCTTAACTTACAAATTCTTTTTCTAAGTAATTATTTTTTAATCACAATTTAATTAAGGCCATGATATATTAAATGATTAATATCTTATATGGCATTTATAGTCATTAAATTAGCAATTTTTTATAAAGGTATTGCATATTTTATGAGGGGAAATTAATTTCTTTTCCCTTAATATATGCTATAACTACTAACTAAAATGAGTATAAATTATAACTAAAATGCTTAAAATAGTTTTTATTTAACTATATATTAGATAGGTATGATAATTATAAGTTTAAAATAATGTTTTAGTGTCTATTTGTTATATTAAAAATAAAAGTGTTTTATATATAAATGTATTAATTTAGAAGTGTCTACACTTTTAAAGCATATTAAATTATCGTGTTTTGAACTTGTTAATGGATATTTCTAGACACGTTAACATGTTTATGACACGATTAGGTAATCATGTCTCAACTGTGTCTTCTGTAATCCATGTTGAAAATGTTTATGGCATGAAATTTGTTGTGTCATAAACGCATCGAAACATGATTATATAAAATCTATTCATGGTTAAAGAGTGTCATTCATGTATCGTGTCTAAAATTGTTAGTTTTACCCATTATGCATCTAAATGGCTTTGTTAGTGGCCTTTTTTTGTGGCTTATTGATCATTATGGGATGGGAAATGCCTTCGAACTAATGTAAGTGATATGTGGAAGTCATCCAGATTAGTAGAATTTAGCTGCACCTGAAACTTAGAGACTCCTAGTTTTGAGATTGTGATACATGGGCATCATTCAGTGGTGCTTTGCATCATTTTAGGGACATGTCTGCCCCTTTAGCTGACATTTCAATTGCTTTAGGGATGAACTGGTCCCACATATCTATTATCCATCTAATCACTTTGTCAGTTGCCTTCTATGGTGGCATGCTGATCATTACAAGATGGAAAATGGCTTCCCATAGATGATACATGGCAGGTATCTGTAGGTGTAAGGAATTTTAGCAGACTCCTGGAATTAAATTATTTGCGTACTTAGTAGTACATTTGTTAAGACAAATTTACTTGTAAAATGCAGAGTGTATTGTTGTTTGTCTCAGTATTTGGTTGTGGTGGGAATATATGTGCATTTTTTTTCATGTTGTAGCAATGAATTCACGAACAAAACAGAAACAGTTATTGTTCTATTGGCTTAGGATTCTGTGAGGTTTCTGTGACACTTATCGCATGTTCTTTGTTTATGTGTTTTTTTTTTTCATGTTTCTTGAATTTTTGCTTGCATTTCAGAAGCTTCATTAATTGTGTACTTGATGTTAATTCTTTCAGGATGATGTGCCTAAGCCTGGTCAGCCTGGTCAAGCTTCACGTCCAGGTGTTGCCATTCCTGCTCGTGCTTAAGGCCCTGGAAGTTTGAGATAAATTTCTTTTCCTTTTTTTTTTTGTTGTTTAATGGCTGCTTGAATTATGAAAATTTGGAGTTTGTGTAGGAAGGTTTTGGTTGGTTAAAGTTTAAAATGCATTTGACACTTTTTGTTAATTTTGAAGCAATGGATGGTTGAGAACACTAGTTGGAATCTCATAATTTATATTTAGTCGCCTATGGTTAGCCAAAATAGTCCTCGCTTATTCGTACCATTTAGATATTGCCATTATTTTACATTAAAACTGTTTTTCCTATAAGCTTATAGGATAAATTGTATTCAAGAATGAAGAGTAGATCTAGGGGTTATTTTAGATACAATTATAGGAGTATGACATGAATAAAATATTTAATACACAACACGAATACATTTGTTGAGTGCAGTGGCGTTTTACATTCAATACATTAATTAGATTTACTATTGACTTTTGAAATGTTTTTATAATCTTCATGATTTGATTAGACTTTAACTTTCATTATTTAATTAGTCTTCATTAACAAGTTATAGGTAATATTTTTAAAATTTAATTTATCTTAGGTTTTATATTTGTGATATGATTAGTCAGATTTTATCTTTATGATATGATTAGTCATAAGTTTTAATATCTTTTTGTTTGTGTTTGTTTATGATGTAATTTAAACTCATGACACTATGGGATATTCCATAGAAGCTTGTTTTCTTCTATTGTTTCTTCATTGTGTAGTGAGCTTTAACTTTTAGTAGTTTTACATTATAAACAAACACAAATAACCAAAAGGATATTAAAGCTTATAACTAATCATGTTACAAGTTTTGTAAGTAGTTATGTTACAAAAATAAAGCCTAAGACAAGTTAAACCATGAAGATATTGCTTATAAATATATGGCCTGACTTATTATTTTATGAAAACTAATTAAATCATGGAGGTTAAAGTTAAATCAAATTATGAAGATTATAAAAATATTTTAAGTGAAATACAAGTTAATAGCAAATCTAATTAATGTATTGCATTCTTCGTTGGTAATTTTGTTGAAAACATCAAGACTTATTCTTAATAATACAAACATTGCTTTGGGCAAAGTATTACTTAGAATATTTGCAAGTTGATCTCTCGAGATATAAGGGACCAATGATATTTCATTTTCTAGTTAAGCTTCTTAAATAAAATGATATTTAATATTATGTGCTTGGTTTAGAGGATTGATTGCGACACTTAATTTCAGTCGTTTCAAATCTAAATTCTTGAACAATTTTTTGAGCTAAATTGCTTGATTACCAGTGGCTGTTGTAATATACTCGATTTTTGTAGTTGATTGAGCCACTGTTTCCTGTTCCTTTTAGTTTCATGTAAATGTACTTGAATCAAATGTAAACAAATAGCTCAAAGTGTTTTTCATATCAGCACAAGATCTTACCCAATTATTGTCTGAATATCTCAACAATTTCACATTTAGCTGACTTTTAAAATAAAATATCAAAATCAATTGTCAATTTTAGTGTATTTTAACACTTTATTTTCTTATATGAGATGAGTTTTACTTGGACAATCCATAAATCTTGAAAGTAAGGTAACAACAAATATTATTTCCAGTGTAGTCGCTATTCAATACAATAAGCATTCAATTAGCCTCTTGTAATTTGTCTCATCAACCTTGGTAGAGTTGTTATATTTGTTGAAATTTTCATTTTAAGCCAATAGGTTGCAAACAGAATTTCAATATTTCATGTTGAATTTATTCAATTCTTGTTCGGTATAATTTTGCAAAAAAATGAAAATTCCTCGCTAAGATCGTAAAATCTCTATTCCAAGGAAGTAGGACATCTTTTACAATTATATCCTTTCAAAGACTTCAATCATTTGATTTTTGAATTCTTGCATCAATTCAAAATTGTTCCGTCATAAGTAGGTCATCAACATGGAGAAAGACAACCAACAAGTCTTTGTTGTTAGTAGCCTTAGCTTACAATGTAGCCTCACTATTGTCGCAATGTGGCACGAATAGGAATCTTGATCGAGCCATACTTAAATGGCTTTCATACCTATATTTGTTAAATTTATCACTATATTATATTCTTTTATTTTTATAGGTCATATTATTATTGATATATATATTTTTATTTTGGGGACTGGGTGTTGAAATGAATCGCTCACTTGATTTAAACCTAAATAGTTATTACGAAATGATTATTTATTTAAAGTCATCACTAATTTACTTGGGCTAGATAAGATTGGTCGCCTACCAAAGTTTATATTTGGAGGGTTACAAAACCCTAGAAGACTAACTTTGAGGCTCGTGATCTTACCAGAGATCATATTAAAGGGTTCGAGAGTCGGTTACAATCACAAGTAAGGATTGATCATCTCATGATGTCTGAAAATCGGTACTTTATTAATTAGGTGTCAATTTGAATTTAAATTTTTATTCAGTTTTAATTTATGGCATTTAATTATAAATTTTCATAATAATAATAATAATTTATAAAACAAATTTATTATTGGGTATTAGGAATATTGGGTTTTTAAAATTTTGGAAGTTAAAATCTCTTACGTACTTCATCGGAGGACTAGTGGAATACAAAAGCTCTTTATCATTTTCCTTTGTATCATAACGGAAAACCAAAAGAACATAAAAGGTTTTAAAATTCAAAATATCTTTTGCACCTCAGTGGAGAGCTAGAGCAATGCAAAAGGTTTTATTACTATTTTTTAAAATTAATAAAAATCTTGATTTTCATTATGAAAATGATATCTCTTTATTAAAATAATTAGTAGAACTTTTCTCATATTTTGGGAGAAATTTTACGTAATATTTTAACTTGGAGAAATTGCCTTGATTTTTTTAAAAAGCAATTTTATATATATTAAAAATATTTATAGAATATCTTAGGGCTCGTTAACAATCTAAAATACAAATCTATTCTTAATGTATACATTTGACATGCAAGTATGTTAGTAATCACAGAGGACTTGGTTTTAACGAAATTATCAAAATGCTCTTAGGATATACTTTTGATGTAAAAGTATTTCGGTAAATCTAATGGACTTTAAAATAATGTAAGAAGGTTGAACCAATCCTAAAAATTTATCTTTGGCCTCAGTGAGAAAAATTACGAAAATGCTCATAGGGTAGATCTTCGACATAAAAGTATCTCAGTATTCCTGATGTGCACTAAGATGATCTTAAAAGGCTAAACCAATCCTAAACATTTACCTTTGTCATAAAAAGCATCCCAGTGAGAAACATAAAAGTATTTTGATACCCTTAGTGAACCTTAAAATGACCTTACAAGGTTAAGAGAATTATAAACATTCACTTTTGGCATAAAAGCACTTCACTGTAAAAAATTATGAAAATGCCTTTAGGGTATATCTTCGACGTGAAAGTATCTCAGTATCTCTAATTGACACTAAAATAACCTTAACAGGCTAAACGAATCCTAAACATTCACATTTGACATAAAAGTATCATGGTGAGAAAAATTATGAAAATACCCTTAGGGTATACCTTCGATATAGAAGTTTTTCGGTTTCCCTAATGGACACTAAAATGACCTTACAAGGCTAAACAAATCTTAAACATTCAACTTCAGCATAAAAGCATCTCGGTGTGAAAAATTATGAAAATGCCTTTTGGGTATACTTTCGATGTGAAATTATCTTGGCAATCCTAAAGGACATGAAAAGACAAGTAATGATGATTTTTACTCCAAATGAATAATTTAGATTACAAAAATAGCCTGAGATTTAAAAATTACTAATGGGTCCTTAAATTTCTCAAAATTAAAATATTGGTTTTAATTGATTAAAAATGCTAAAAATATATATTTTTGCCCCAAACTAACATGCAAAAATTCCATTAAATCTCTAAATTTACAAAAATTGTATTTCGTACCCTAGTAGAGAATTAAAAGAATATGAAAGGTTTTAATATATATATATTTTTTAACACCCCATCAGAAACCAATGGAATGTTAAAAATATTTAAAATATTTTAAGTAAATGATTTCATACTAGAGATAACCATTTTGGCTTAAAAATGCTAGATTTCCCTAATGGTCGGTCTTTAAACTTTCCTAAAATTGTAAATTGGCCTTTACATTATTAAAATATAGAATTAAGCATCAAATAAATCAAAATAACAAAAAGAATACATACAAAATTACAAGCAAGATTTAGTCACCTCTTGTTGCCCCTACAATAAATTTTTTGATATTTACACAAGTCCTTAAACTTCTTAAAATTACAAAAGATCCTAAAACTAAAAAAATGTATTTTAACTTAATAAATGCATAAAATATACTCCTAAAGGTGCAGTGTGCTTCAGCCAAGCATATAGGTTAAAATTTTTTTATCCTTTTATTTTTATTTATTTTTTTAAATTAATCCTTAAACTTTTTATATTTACAAAATGACCCTATAAAAAAACACAAATACAAGCATGAATTTCGGCCAACACCTAAAAATCTACCAATCAATTTTTTAACCTCAATAATCACATATTCATATTTTATTTAACACAAATTAGCACCATTATATGATAAAATCAAAAAAATAAGTATATAAACATGTGATTTCACCATAATAACAAGAAAACACTGAAAGAAATAAAATACATATGAACATGAATAGGACAAATACAACACCAAAACCATCATATCCATATAGTCATGATTCATAAACAAGATAATTTACTAACAAAAAAAATCAAATCAAGGAAATTAGTTCATGGCCAAATGCTTAATCTTTCAAAATGAATAAAAAATCCATGAACTTAAGCGTATTTTTGGCTCACCACAGAGAAGAAAAAGGCATAAAACAAATAAAACTTCAAAGATTTAAGTGGAGATTATACCTTAACAAAGCTTTGAAATTTTTTTTCCAAGTATTTTCTTTTTTTTTTTTAGCTTTTTTTTTGTCTCCAAAACTAAAAGCCCTTGAAGAAAACTTCCTCTCCCATTTATAGGGGAGGACCGAATTTCATTCTTTTTTTTCTCATATTTTTCCTTTTTTTTATTTGTTTGATGTTAAGTTTACTTGTTAGGTTAGAAAATAATACATGGGTCATAAGCCCATACCCTTGTCATCTTTTCTTACAAGCCACCATCTTATTACCATGATTATGCTTGTTTATGTGGCATGATGATCATGTGTCATTCTTAGCATACTTGATGGATTTAGCTAGGAAGAAACTAAATTAGTTAGGAAAGAATTTAATTTCAATCAAATTGAATTTCATGTAGCTAAATTATCAAACTATAAAATTGATTATGTAAAAAATAAAATCATTATAAATTTACAAGTAAACATAATCTTAAAAGTAAAGAAACAAAAGCAATCAAGGTGCCTAAAAAGCCTAATTGGAAATTTCATGAAAAAAATCATAACAAATTAAAATCTGTGTATTCAACAAAATTTCACATAATAAATCCAATTAAGAAGTTAATCATATGGAAATTCCAATTAAAATTTCATAAAAAAATAAAAAATGAAAAATAAAAAAAATGAATCAAAATAATTGATATAAGAAAATTAAAAGAAAAAGTTAGTGGACTTTGTTGGGAAATTAGAGAAATGGGCTTGGTAGGCTTTTAGAGAATGAAATAGGCTTAGTGGAAAATCAAGAAAATAGGCTTGGTAAAGTCATTAGGCTTTTTGAGAAATTATTGAGCTTATTTGTCAAAGTTAAAGTTTTAAGACCCATTAAGGAGTTTTTGCCTAAAATAAAATTAATAAAATCAATAAAAAAATTTTATAAAGTTTTCAAGTATTGAATTGTACAAGAAAAATTTTTGAGAAGTCTTATGTGCAAGAAGAAAAAAATAAAATTCAAAACTTGTAAAATTTTATGAGAAAACCTTTATGGAAGAAATTTGTTATTTTGGAAAAAAAAAATACAAAACTCATAAAATAAATTAAATTTTTAAAAATTGATTTAATATAAATTTAATGAA
>JAQSVH010000005.1:601679-611910 GCA_029448705.1 Adansonia digitata
TATTAGATTTTATTTTCTTATAATGTAAAATTATATATATTTTTGTTAAAACTGACGTGACACCACGAAGAAAGAGTGTTTTACTTACCTTTACTCATCCTCTATTAAAATTCTTCCATGTAGTCTTTATTATAAACTATTTGATTCAATTATTAATACGTGTGTTTACCTGTTCAAAGAATTAAGTTTGATTCCTTCCATAATCTTCCTCCACGTCCAACAATATCTCTTTTTTTTATTTTTTAAATAATTAATATTATTAAAATGTTAATTTTAATTTTTAAAATAAAAAATTCAACGTTTTATCAATAAACAATATGGTTGACCTTTTCATTTTGTTCTAATTTCATAAAATACAAACCTAATGAGTAGTGATCTTATTCATCTGAATTTAATTAAAGTATAAGGTATGAATGTCATAATTGTTAGGTATTTAAATTAAATTCAAATTAAAAAATCAACAATTTAACTGGTTAGAGATTATTTAGCAGTTGACTTTATTTAATAGCAAATATTCTCAATATAAAAGAAGTCTTAATTAGTAAGAATTTTCAATGATCAAATAATAAACTCTATAAATATAGAGTAGGTATTGACTTTTAAAACATTAGATTATGCAAATCCTATGAGATCTCATTGTTAGAGATAGGGTAGTAGCGATATGAGAAAATTTTGATAAAACATTGGGTTAATGAAATAGAAGTTATTCCATGTGTTTAAACTTTAGGAGTACGAAGTACTCGTGTATAATATTTATTGCGTGGATGTTTTATATTTCATATAATCTCTATTTTTAATCGATATAAATAGTTGAAGTAAAATTACGTTAAATACTATTTATTCTTATAAAATTGAGTTAACACCATTTAAATCTTAATGCGAATACATTTTTATTTAAAAATTTCTGGCAATAATCACTCTTAGAATCTCTCAACATTTCAAACAATAGACTTTGGTGGAAACAAACTGAAAAAAAAAAAAAAGGGTAAACATAATAAATTTGATGGTAACTCACCAACTTGTTTAAGACTAAAGTTTCCAATTATAAATGAGATATGCCTAGTTGACAATGACAAATACATATATATATATATACACACACACACACCTCTTGAAAGTATATTGATTGAAAAATTACGCCATCGAACCTGCTCCACTTTCTCTTTAGCACATATTGTAATTTATTCATGGAGCTTCTTCAAGACTATGAAGTTGAAAAGAGTTAAAAAACAGACAATGACCAAGTCAAAACTGAGACAAGGAGAAGGACCACAATTGCATCAGATCGACCACTCAAATCTAAATGTTTCTTCTCGGCGAACATGAAAGTGGATGGCAAAATACTATGTTATAAAATTTAAATTCAATTAAATTTATTAATGAAATCATTTTTTAAAAAATAACATATAATTAAATCTTGAAATTTATAATTAAACTTATTTGTAGGTTAAGTTACTTGCCGAGTAGGCCAGATCTTGAATATAATTTTTTTAATTCAAACTAACCTTATTTGAATTACTATATAATAATTAAGAATATTTTTATTTAAATTTAATTATAAAAATATAAAAATTAAAATATTTTTTTTAATTTAATTATTTATAAACAATAAATTCAAATATTAAGACAAGTTGAACCCAATTTAAATCTAAACAAAAATTTTAAAACTTTTTTAAACTACGACTTAACTTATATACACTTTTATCTACAGCCATTTTTTTTATTTCAAGTTGTAGACTTCGACCTTCTTTGTTAAAAAAATAATAATGATAAATTACCTATTTCCAAGCGGAGCCAAGTCAGATCATTGAAATTCCAGTTAACAACCTTTGGCTTTAAAATTTATGATCCATTTGGATCAACAATGAAATTAATTTCGATGAAATTTAAATTAATAATAATAATAAAATTAATTATTATAACAAGATTAGGTATTATAACAATAGGATTAAAATTAATAATATGACATGATTTTAGATCGAAAAACAATAATAGCGTAGAGATGACTTACAGTGAAAAAATAAAATTAACTTTAAGAACGTTGATTAAAATATATATATGTAAAATAAATTATTATAATTATATTTATATTAAACAATAAAATATAAGTTATATTATATTGATGCCAAATAATGATTAAAATTATTTTTGTATTAAAAAATAAATAAATAATGCAAATATAAAAGAATTAAAAATAAATAGTTTAAAAATTAAAAAAAGAAAACTAAAAAAAAAAGAAGTAAAAACGAGAGTTCTCCCCTATTCTGGAGCTCCAATCCAACCGGACTGCCATCAAGGCCGCTGCATTCAACAGCACTTTCGATGCAGTGAAAGAGAAAGTTTCCTCCCACTTTTGAGAGGCGCAATACATTCAAACGAAGCCTTACTCTTAACATGTTAGTAATAGCATGTGGATCAGAGATGAGATTTTCCGAAATTCATTGTGAAAAATTTGAAACAAACAGAATTATGTTAACTGCTATCGCATTAATTCAAAATATACATAAGAACCATGTGAAGTGAAAAGAAAACTGCTAAAGACAGTTCCATAGCTCATAATTATCCATTCCTCCTCCATGCAAGATACCCATATATGGTAATTTGTAGAACAAAGAGTTGATATTTTAAGAGGCCCGCATTTCAAGGATACATAGGGTAAAGAAGATTAATAGTTGTTGAAAGTATAAACTTGACCTCCTTCCTTGAGATACAGGGAAAAAAGCCATGACTTTCTGAACAAAAAAGCCTATGTAATCTACAAACTGATTCAATCCAAATTCACTACTCTTGCAATACAAACCTACGTTACTTCGACTCTTTATTTTTCTTAAAGTATCAATGTTTATCTAAACAAAAGTTTGAAAATATAATCTTCCAAATACATGAAAATTTTAAAAAATTCAACATGCTCATATTTGACACTCACATCCAAATCCAAGTAATAGAGTACGAACTGAATCTACAAGCTAATGAGAGAAATATAAACAAAGACTATTGCACTTCAGATTGTCCCTTGCAATGTTCAGATGTTTAATAACATGCAAGGATCACGCAAGTATGCAACATATCACAAAAAACCTCCGACAGGAAATAAATTTTAAAAACTAATTCACAAGTTCATAAAAGAAATTTAACAAAGCCAATAACCGGAAAAAAAATCAAGACTTGTAGCTATACTAATACTCAAATTAATCAAACTCATGAAGCCATAACTGCATGCCGTTTGTGCTTGAAAAAAGCCAGAAATTCTTTATAACTACTCCTATAGTACTCCAGAGTGAAAGAGAGCTGTCGTATCGCCTCTCTTTTCTCCTCAGCCACATCTAAGATCTTAATTCTCTGCCTATCCGCTTCCTTCTCAAGGTCCCTTATCCTCAATTTTAATTCATCTTCTAGATTCTTTGCATGTTTTGATACAGAAATCAGCTGCAGATGCTCCCTGCTCAATTGCTGTAGATGCTCTTCCATTTGCCCAATCTCCAAATCTCTGGAACTAACTTCAGCTGCAAGGGTGTTTACCTTTGCAATAACTCCACCTTTCTCTGCCATAAGCATATCATATTTCAATTTCATCTCCACAAGGCTCTTATTCAGAGCTTCTACATGCACACCTTCCTTAACAAGTTCAGCCTTCAGCTGACTGATCTGAACTTGCAACCTGCTCTCTTTAGCATCATACAAACCTTTGATTTCCATTTTTTCAGTTTCACATTGCCTTATTTTTTCCTCCAATAGTCTTCCATGCAATTCCCATTCCTTGAGTCTTGCCTCTAAGAGGGTCTCTTTTCCTAACAGACCAAAAATTTCAAGCTGAAAACTTGCTTTCTGCATAGAGAAATCATCCTGAGCGTCACATAATGCAACCTTCAATTCCTCAACTTCATGCCCACGACTAGATAGATCATTTCTGTAACTCAAAATTTGCTCCTGCAAGTTCACAACCTGTCTTCTCTTTGTGTCCAGTTGTTCTTTTAACATGGCTATGTCTCCTTGAGCAGATTCCAGCTGGCCTAGCACATGATGAGTGTCATCAGAAACCTTCTTCCCGAGCTCATTTTTTAACATGGCAATCTTTTCTTCTGATGCCTTGATCTTTTCTTTGCTTAGAGCAAGCTCCTGCATCAACCTCAGAACTTCAGAGTTGGAGTCTGAAACATGAGCTTCCAGTTCAACTTTCTGTTTTTGCAACTCGGACACTTTTCCTTTCTCCAACTCAAGATCAGCTTCCCGCATTTTGGTATCTCTCTGCAGTGATTCAAGTTGAACAAGCGCGTGCTCAGCAAGGACAGAAGCAGACTCGCTCTTCTTGAGCTCTGTATTCAACCTCACGATCTCTTCTTCAGCAAGCTGGAGTTTCAGGTTGGAATTCCTCAACTCCTCTTTACACTTAGTGAGTCTTTCATTCAGTTCTTCATAACTTATGTTTTCCCCCATCTTCATCTTACCATCTACATTCTCTCCATCAGCCATTTGTATCTTCTCTTTCTTTTTTGAGAGCTCACTTCCTAGCTCAATAAATTTGTGATGTGCTACATTATCAGTATCCATTGCTGAGCTCAAGTAGATGTTGACAGAGGAGCTGAAAGATTCAGAGTCAGAATCTGATGAGAATGAAGACGATTCAGTGCCTTCCTTCAATGAGAGTTCAGAACTGCCACCGACTGAACTGAAAGATGAAGCTTGTTGAACAGACTTACATATGCCCAGTTTTTTATCAGGTGTTACCAGTGGAGAGTTTTGATCCAAACCACTATCAGGGCCTTGTGTTTGGCAATCAGACAGTAGACTCTTGCGTAATTCCCCAGTCAAATGATCATACCGCTCAGCCAGAGATTGATAAATACGGTAGAGTTCCTGAACTTGGACAATCACCTCCGATTTATTCTGAGATCGCATTTCATCATTGTTTGCCACATCTTCAATACTATCCTCCACCAATTTCATTATTTGTCTGACATTCTGGTCCATTTCTGCATCCAAGAATCTTTTATCATTTACAACCTATGGGATCACCTCATTGTAGTTAAATTCAATGTTGTCCAAGACGATAGGCGCACTTTGGGCACTAAAACCCTTATGTTGCCTCAGGCACAAGGCGCACTGGTCTGAGTGAAGTAAGGTGCAATTTGTATACATGGGTGTATGTGTGTGTATATGTATAAGCTTAAGATGTATAATTATAATAGTAAACTCTAAAGAGTGGTCCAATTTCTACAAAACATGCAATTATTTTTGTTGACCAATATGCATAATTTCTTTATGGTCTCAACGTTTGCTCTTAAATACTCAAATACTAAGTAGAAAGTTTGATACCATCCCCTTGCTTAATAGTAAAGTACATCTAATGAAAAAGTTAAAAATAAAAGAAATTAAAGAGAGCTTCAATCAAGTGAGTTTCTTATGCCTATCGCCTTAAAAGAAAAAAAGCACACCTAAGCGCGTGCGCCTAATCAAATGTACCTCGCCCAAGAGAGTTTAAGACGCTTTGGTTTTCCAGCACTAAAGTGCAAGGCCTAGGTGCACACCTTCAGAACACCAGTTAAATTGGAGATAATGAGCAGCAAAGAGGATAATGACTGACATGGCAGGACCATGTTTTACAGAACCTAAGACCATACCACTTGGAGATATGATTATCATATGTGACTTAAAGTTCAAACCAACAAGAAAGAATAGTCAACCATAAATGAAATGACTTCATGGGTAGGCTGCTTACCCTTGTAATTTTCTGCCAGCCATTCAGAATTTTTAGGATTGAGATGACTATCCCACCAACATGATCTTGAGTTCTTTGAATCTACCTTCTTCATATTTACTTCCATCTGTCTCCAAACAATATAAACTATGTTATAAAAGATCTCACAAAAATAAATTTAAGGAGAAAAAATTCCGACAGAAAGTAAAAGATGATCTGGGTGTCAATACAAAGAAATAGTAAAATTGGACTATTTAGCTACTTTAATGCTTGATCGTCTGTTGTGTGTTTCCCGCAATGTGTTCAACTCACTTAATAGAGATTGCACAATGCACGCAAAATATGCTCTTCGGCAGCTGAGCTTGCAGGGGGCCAGAGTATATAAACATGAACAAAAAGCCGAAGGGTTTAGAGAGAGACAGAGAAGAGGGGGGGGAGAAAAGAAAAAGCTAAAGAGTTACCTGAAACCCATAAGGCACTCTAAATTCCTAACTTAAAACTTCAGGGGAAAAAGATCAAGGATTTGTAGCAGTTCAATACTTCATTATGGTCTCATTTATTAAAAAAAGACGGCTTAGGTGGAAGAACAAACACCAAACATGCATCGCTTAGAATACCCATAACTCTGCCTACTAATTTTAAAGCAGTGAAATAAAGCCGTTAAGAACTAAAATTGACTACTTCAGTCATGGATATGGCGAAATCTTCAACCACGGATAAAAGATATTTATGGATGATTGTACTTTTCTCTTAGGAAAGAGTTGTAAACACCAACAAACACCTTGGTCTCCAGGAAAGTCTTATTATTTTCATACATAGAAAAGAAATCGATGAACAACCCAGTGCTTGTTTTAGCTTTCTCTATTTCAATTTTCATAAAAATATCAATAAAAGTAAAAGAAATAGCATGAAATCTAAGAAAAAAAGGGGGGGAGGGGCAGGAGCATGAAGATGAACGGCCGGCAGTCAGAAAAAGCTAAAATCTAGCACAAACAATTTCAAAATTGATTTAAAAAAAGAAAAGAATAAAAGTAGATCCCAAAAGAGATTGATGCAAATTAGTACAAAAACATGAATGTAAGCGAAACATAACAAACTGATCATAAATTCAATATGAGACTGACCTTATTGAAAGAATGAATGAAGTAAGAGCAGAGGAGAAAGATAAGGAATTGAGGCTTGGGTTTGAATTATTTTGAGAGAATGCAAATAAATGATGAGAAAATGGGGGGAAAGGACAAGGAGAAAAGGGTAAGAGAGGGAAGTGAACAGTCACAGCTGTTGGAAATTCTCTCTATGATTATTTAGACACGAAAAAATTGAAAGAAAAGAAAGCAGTTTGGCCGTATTTTCCATCCCAATCCCAATATTGCCGCTTCCTTTCCTTAACTTCAATTTTCAAATTTCCCTCTTCATTTCATTTTGTCTTTACTTTTTGGAATTGGAATTTCCAACTTCATATTTGACTAAATTTATGGATTATCGATTATGTGGGCCCAGGAAATAACAACATAATTATTATTACTAAAATCTCGCACACTTATTAGGCAGTGACAATATATTTCGAAATAAATAAATAAAATTATATTTAAGAAAATTGAATATAAATAAATATGTAATTTTTAAGTGGATAGTCTTTGAGAAAAAAATGAGGTTTTTTTTTAAGTTGATAATTTTTTTATAAAATATTAAATTACATAATTATTTTTATTTTATTTTTTTATTTTATTGTGTGTCCATCAATTAAGTTTATATTATTTGATTTTTGTCATTAAACTTAATTAATAACTTTAATAACAATACAAATTATTATTATTATTATTATCGATCCATTTAACCTGTGTTTATAAATATTTATTAAAGATTATTTATTCATCATTTCATAAATGAAATGTTTTTTAAATTTAATATATTATTTTTATTGAATTTCAAAAAAAATTATACATCAATTATATTTTTTTCTTTATATAATCTTAACCTATGCTTCAAGAAACCACTTAATATCTTGACCTATTATTATTATTATTATTATTATTATTATTATTATTATGAAGTTAATGTCATAGTGTGTTTTATAGTAAATTGGATTGATGGAAACAGAATAATTTAATGGTAACAAAATAAATCTTGAGTCTAAAAATTTACTCGAAAAAATTAATTATGAATTCCGTTCAATTTAATTTAATAAAAAATTATTCATAAATTTAAAATATTTAAATTAAAAAATTTAATAAAAACTCAAAAAACAAATAAAATGATTCTAATTAAAAAGATAAAAATAACGGTTGAACCTAAAATCAATCCAAATTAAAAGTCAAAATAATAAGATCTAAAAAATATAAATCTAAAATGATTTTAAATCCAAAACTAAATTCCAGCCCAAAGCGCTCAACCCACGCCGTCCAATAGGTTAATTAGAAATCTGGCGGGAAAAACAAGTATGATGGCCCTACGGTCTGGCCCACCTTTTGAATTTTTAGCATTTGGAAACAATGGCAACTCGTGTCTGTTAGTTTGCAAGTTAACTGCAAGTTGGCAATTGTCGGAGGGAGCCACTTGCAGTGTCGGCCGTTTCAAAACAATCAAGAATCCTAGGCAGGACTGTCCTATGTGCAGTATTGTTGTCAGAACAGATTTTATGGTAACAAGCGGTTATTTACGGTAATTTTAATGTTAAATGAAAAAAAAAATTATTTTTACAATTAAAATAATAATTTAATTACTCAAATCAAGATTAAAAAAATAAAATTTTTGTAATTTAACATTTAACTTTTAAATAAAATTATTTTATTATTTTCATATTTTAAATTTTTATTATTTTAAAATTAAATATATTTTTTTATACTGTAATTTATTATTGTATTCTCTCACCCCAAAGCCAAACATTGAAAAATTATAAAATTATATTTTTTTTTACTATACTTTTTAAACACATCTTTTTAACCTAAACATTTTAACTCGGATTTTTTTCAACAATAATAACCCTAAGTTTGAAATAACTATAATCTTCTACGAAATTAAAACTTAACTTTTATCGTATAATTATTCCAATAAATGCATGCCATTTTCTAATTCAAGTATGAGTTTGAGTAATGGGCACTCGGTAACCGTCTAAATTTTTTTAATCAAATCAATTATTTTTATAAAATTAAAAAATAATATAATAATTATACTGATTAAAATTTTCATTTAAGTGTTTAACAACAATGTTCATATATATATATATATATATGTATATGTATATATATTTGGTACACAGGACAATGTTGATATTATGTGAGCCTATTTCTCAACTATAGTGCTAGCAAACGCCTTCATTCTTTCTAAGATGAAGTTCTTTTTGTGGGGAAATATTCCCTTTCCAAATTAAGCAAATAAGAGAGTAGTGACCTTTATTTTCTACAAATCACATGATCAACGTTGAAAAAAATCGAATTAAATTAAATCGATTCAACAAAGAATTCAAGATTTGTCTGGTTAAGTGTATATGAAAAACCAATAATTTAATGGATCATTCAAAGATCGATTCAACAAGTAACAAAATTAATTTTATTTTAATTTATATTTATTAAATTTTTTATAATTGATACTTGAACTTTTAATTTCTTAATTACATGTTAAAGATTATACTATTAGATTAAATGCGCACTTTTTAAAAACTTTTTTATTGTATTTAATACTTATTTAATATTAAAATCATATATTTAATATTTAATTTATTTTTTAATCGACAACATTCAATCTATTTGATTATTTCTACCGAATTTGGATTTTTTTTTTTTAGTATTTTCATTCGTAAAATGATGTTTGAAATTGATTTTTTTTAATGTTTTTAATTAAAAGGAGGTTTTCCGTGAGAGTCCCTAGAATTATTACATAAAATAATCTTCAGGTACATAAATCTATCACTAGAATTAAAAGCATTCCCCCAACATTTTTGGAAAAATCTGTAACTACTTTAGTTCAATTATCATAAGGTACGTAACATGGAGTCGTAAATCAGTCGAGCATATAATGCAGATGATTAGATGAAAAAGAACTACATATCCCAGCAATTTTTTTACATGCGACGATTGAGAACTCACCTAATAAATCATCATTGTCATCCCTAAATTTGAATGAATATGGGAATATTGCATTACATGGCTCAATCAAATTTCAAGTAAAGTCATCCTATCAGCAAACAGAATGTGAACGACTATATTTCAAATTCAATACCAACTTTATGTTAGCAACGTAAAGGGTTTCTCGTTTAAATGTAAATACTTACAAGATTAAGCAAGGATTTGTACGAGTTGTTATCCAACAACAATGTGCCAGATTCATCATATCCCTTCTCCTTTAGTCGTCCATAGATATCCCAAAGATTTCGTAAATCTTTTAAAAACAAGGGCTTACCAAGGTTGTCCAGAGTATGGTATTTAGTTTTAGCACTGAGATATGCATCTTACAAAATTATTGTCAAATCAATATTTTAGCTATATCGCGTACTTTATTATAAAAGAATTTTACAAAAATCGAACGTTAAAAAGTGCT
>JAQSVH010000005.1:621799-690082 GCA_029448705.1 Adansonia digitata
TATAAATAGACCTACAAACAGCTTGTAAAATCACAGAAATAAGAAATTTATTGATTCAGTTTTAGTTTTATCATGACTCATTACATCATATTTAGGATTTGTAGTTTTTGAAATCCAAACTTGCTAACTTCAGACTGACAATTACTTTCCTCAATCCTTATTATCATTGGTTATATGGCTGCAGATTAGATGTCATCGATAGATGCTTCTCTCAAAAAACAGTTGAAGAAATTTTAGCTGCTCTTGTAAGTTAATAATTTGATTTTGTTTGGTACTGGAAACATTAATCTTTTGCTCTCTTTTAATGTTTCTTGCATGTGGTTTCAAAGTTCCCTGCAACATGTTATACCATCAGTATATGCCACCTAAGACAAAAATCTGTCAAAATGCTTACACAGGAGCGGGAGATTGTTGACAAAATGGATGGTTGGATCTCAGCTACAATTCAAACTCTGAAAAAGGCTTCACCAACAAGTCTCAAAATTTCTCTTAGATCTGTAAGTAGGCATATTCATATTGATTGAGATATGCCAATGTTATCTTTACATATTCCTTAAGTAAATTTCCCCATCCAACAAATCACGATATACAGTATGCACTATTTATCATATCTTTGGAGTCTAGTTGATTTTGAATTTCTCCATTGACGATTATAACTATAAAAAAAATATATGGCACTTGATGTCGGCATTTAAATATTTTTCACTTACACTGATAGTGGCATAACTAAAACAAGAAAGATAATAAGACCTTTTTTAGTTGTTTTTTTACCAAAAAAAAAAAAAAACAAAACAAAAAACATTGATTTCCTTGTATTAGTGAATAAAGGATTCCGGATTATCTGATTAGGAGTTTGTTTGAAGCTTGATAAATTGTTTGAGCTTAAGCTGACTCTGCTCTTACACTATCAGATTAGAGAAGGAAGGCTACAAGGTGTGGGTCCTTGCCTTGTTCGTGAATTTAGAATGGTTTGCCATGTCATGCAAGGAGAAGTCAGCAAAGACTTCTTTGAGGTTTTGGCTGACTCAAATTTATGTATTCTAACTTGCTTTCATTCTCACTGTTTTTTCAACTGATTAAAATCCTTCTTAATGCAGGGTTGCAGGGCTATACTACTGGATAAGGATAAGAACCCAAAGGCTGATATTCTCTTTCCCGAATCTTCATTCAATCACTTGTTTCCATTTTATGAAGTTTCTTAAGTAGGCTGACTGAATCACCTCCCCTTTTGTTTTGCCAGTGGGAGCCCTCCAAATTGGAGCTTATTGCTGATAGTGCAGTTGACTGCTATTTCTCCAAGGTGAACAACGAAGATTGGGAAGATCTTAAGCTTCCCAGCAGATCTAAGTTCAATTTGCCACCATATGCCATTGCGAAGCTTTAGTTAGATGACAATTAACATTACTTTGATTTAGTATAGGGCAGAAAATTGTAATGTATGTCTAATAAGCAAGTCCGATGAAGTCACTTCTTGGCTTGGATGAGTAATAAGCTGTTATGGGCATTTTAGGGAGGCAATATAACTGAATTCATATGGGACCAATAAAAATTACCAAAATAAGGCTTCTGTTAATACATTGTGGAGGGGAGGTTTTTCACTCTCCATTTCAAGCATGACGGCAGTTATTCGTTCTTCTCTCCTGTTTGGCCAATAGCACCAATTGACTGGAGGCTGCCCAACTTAGGGCCAATCTCTAAAGGCAATATGATTAATGATCTCATAGCCAATAGAATCGTAAGTCATAATTTTATCTCTCTAATGTTGAAGTAAGTTGGTTTTTCTGACCGACTTGAGATCATTAAAGTTTGCGGCAGTTATTCATTCTTCTCTCCTGTTTGGCAAATAGCACCAATTGACTGGAGGTTGCCCAACTTAAGGCCAATCGCTGAAGGCAATATGATTAATGATCTCATAGCATAACAGGAAAGAGAGCAGCGGATCTTGCTAACAGCGCATTCCCTCACTGCAGATTCGCAAGCATAGGCATCCTTTCTTTTTCTTGTATTCTGATTCACGTCTTGGAGGGAAGGGCGATTGGCTTAAGGCTATGTGCCCTACCTGATTTTATCTCTCTAATTTTGAAGTAAGTTGGCTTTTCTGACCGACTTGAGAATCAGGCGAAGTGAGATTGTAGCAGAAAAGCGAAAGCAGTAGTCCTGAGTGGGATGAAATATAAATAAATTGCCAGTGTTGGAGTAAATGATGTTCGACTTTGAAGCTTTGCCGGGGGGTTGAGAATTGAGAATATGCGCAGAGGTTGAGCCTTGAATGTGTAACTTATTTACACACTCCCTCTATCTCAAATAATGAGCATCTGAAAGAAATCAAGTTGGATCTGCTTGAACTCCGAAATCAACATCAGCATTATAACGAGTATCAAAGGCTTGTGGTCCCGTAAGTGTTCCCTCTAGGCTCTGGTGGAGCGGTGGCTGCCAGTTATTGGAATAAATTAGATGACTGAACTGGTAATATTTCATTTTACGTATATTTGGGTCTGCGAAAACCAAACAATAAAAGGTCATAATCCTGCAACTGCATGTCCTTAATATTGGTACTGAGCCCTTCATATTCATACCCTGATAACCTCAACTCTCAACCTGCTAACATTCACCGATCATGTTTTGCATTGTTGCGCTCTCTCTACACGTGTATTTGTGTGTATATATATGTTTTCACATGTGCAATCCACTGTAAAGTGGAGATTTTTTTGCTCTATGTTGCTTGATTGCACCATTATCTTTCTTTTGTTGAAGAGTGAGGTTCTTTTCAAAAGCATTTGATATTTTTCATTCCACGAAGCATAAATTAATTGCAGAAGAAACAATCACTCTCAGTCGCTAAAATTCTTGGTATGTTTGTGGGGTTTTGCCGTTTTGCATTTCGATTCCATGTTATATATAATAATTGTACATGTGTAGACAATATGGTGATGTTTTAGTCAGTCAGTCCTTATCTGTTTTCCCACGGCCGGTTGTCCTACTTCCCACCCTCGCTAGCTATATAGCTCCATGTCCTACAATTCCACTCTATACCGTGGGTCCAGTCGTGAATTAAATGGCTAAAATGTGAGGATGAGGTTAATCAATCATGGGTATACATATGTCAGAAAATTATAGCAAAGCGAGTGGATGCTGAATTAAGTAGCTGGATAGCTGATTAATTGCCTCTAAGAGTGCCTGTCGACCATATCTAACAATAAATTGACAAATGCTCACATTAATTTGAGTTTGAGTTCCACCTATTTAAGGACCCAATTGCAAGATTTTTGCGGAGGTTGACGCCTTTGAAAAGCTCCTTTTTAGAATCAAATTCAATGGGGTGATGATGATGTTGGCAAATAACATTAGCTAGCTAGAGTGGTCTCCACAAGGGCACTCACTCTCTCTCAATGATGCAGAGGAGGCCGGGGTTACTGATTACAGGGGGGGAAATGTGCAATTTACAGTCGAAAAGCAATATACTATGTGCTATAACTGTTGTGCACCTACGTAGTCTCAGTCTCACCCCAGTACAGCGCAACACATATCATATCATCAATATATATCTAATGTTATAAATAGTACAACATTATTAATTAATTTATCAATGCAAATATAAAGCCTTGCCTCCACAAGCAATGACACGGGACAGGAACTACAAAGTACCTGCTTCTGATATTAGCAGAAGCAATTAGCAAATAGCAATGCTATATTATCTCCCCCCCCCCCCCTCCTCTCTCTCTCTCTTTTCCTTTAAAGAAACGAAATTACGTAAACACAGTTTTCTTGTATTGCTTTTTCGATATTTGGTATCCAATCAATTGACAGATACATACACTGGCATATGCAGTAAAAATCTTAATTCATAATAAATAAATCGATTAATTTTAAATATTTCAATTGGATTAATCTAATTTTATTAATAAACTATTTTGCTACTCGTGATTAATTTTATTTATTTAAATTTATATATATCCATATTTAGATTTAATATATATTTAAAATGCTTGAAGACTTTTTACTTTATTTTCCTACGAAAAAAAATTTCATGTATGATCGAAGGTATAATGTAACACACCTACACAAAACACAAACAAATAAAATCCTAACTGCTTCTCTTTTTGTGATATAAATAACATATGTTGAAAGCTTACTTTATCAAAAAATGAATGTAAATATTAATGAATACTTAGAACCTATTCCATTCAAAATAAAGAACTAACTTTCTTTCCTAAGCTAACGATTTAAAGATATATCAAAAAGAATGTAATATTTTGATTCAAAAGGCAAAATCAAAAGATCTTTTAAAAAAGATTACTGAATAGCTCAAGCTGTAACATCAATTAATACTCGAATCTTGCAAAGACAGTGGTAAATAAGGGGAAAATAAAAGAAGATGAAGATGAAGAAGATAGAATCAACCTTAGATATTTAATAGACACATAAAATATTCCTATGTAGTATGTTTAAAACTTGTATATTTATAAGAGAAATGGATCAGTAGAATTAGGATATTTAAAGTTCAAATTTTAGATAAACTCAAACACATGTACATTGTTTTAGAAATTTGAATTTTTTGATAAAAAAAGAAATTATATTGGTTATCTATAATCCTTTGTTGGTTTAGATGTATTTTGATATAATATGACTCAAAATATATTTATTTCGTGATATGGACGATTTGACTAACGTTATCAAAAAAGTTATAATAATATATATGATTAATTTGGATATTATATTTAAATTTTGATAAAATCGATTAGTTAAATTTATTTGGTTACATTTTATTTAAATAATTATTTTGATAAAGTTGATTGATTAATCTTATTTGGATAAATTTTATTTAAATAATTTTGGTAAATTATTTATTTATTTAAATTTTGATAAAGTTGATTGGTTAAATTTATTTAGATAAATTTTATTTAAATAATTATTTTGATAAAGTTGATTCTTAATCTTATTTGGATAAATTTTATTTAAATAATTTTGATTAATTATTAATTTATTTAAATTTTGATAAGTTGATTGGTTAATTTCATTTGGATAAATTTTATTTAAATAATTTTGATAAATTATCTACTTATTTAGATTTTGATAAAGTTGATTGATTAAATTTATTTGGATAAATTTTATTTAAATAATTATTTTGATAAAATTGATTGGTTAATCTTATTTGGATAAATTTTAAAAAAAATTGTTTAATTTAGATGTCATATAAATAAAGAATCCAGGTGGTATTTTTATTAACAAGGTTTACACAATCAATATATACCTTATTTTATTAATAATATATATCATTTGATTTTTAATTTGAATTTTGTAATTGCACTTGTCATGATTATGTAATAACTCTCACGTATATAACCCAATCAATAGGATCAGAATTCGTTTCATGCAATGAGAGTGCTCCCCACTGCACCCCAATTTGATCTTTTTTTCACTCCACTTGAGCAGTCTTGACTTGGTTTACCATCCCTCCCAATATAGAGCCTAAATGAATGCATGCATATGAATGTGTGTTGCACATGATTACGGTATTTCATTTCTACACAGTCACTTTGTAGACCAAGATCATTGAGAGTGGATAAAGTGTTTTTATTTTAAATTAATTATCAGGAATTAAACCTTAATTACTAAAATTAAAAATTTGACACTCTACCAATATGGAAAAATATAGTTTTATTTTTATTACTAGTTTACTACCCATATGATACATAGATTAATTTTATTTATTTAATTTTATACATTCATATTAAGATTTAATATAAATTTTAATATATATTTGATAAGAATGTGTTGAAACATTTTAGTATGCTTCAAATTAGGATAAAATCATATATATGTATATATTAAAACATTAAGATAATTTTTTTGAATATTAAAAATTTTGAAAATAAAATAATTGATTGAAAAAAGTTATTACATGTTATTTAATATTTGGGAACATCGAGGCATAGTGTGTTAATATATAGTTACAAATTAAATAACTCATGCTATGCGTGAATAAGTTTACTTATTTATAAAATATAATATTAAAATCATGATCAAAATTTAAAAAAAAAAAATTGAAACATAGAAGATATTAGATAAGTCCCAAAAAGAACATATATGACATTATTTTTTTAGATTAAACATAAAAATATAGTATTCAATGATCAATTAAAGAATAAAAATATTGACATATTTTTTAAGATATTATTATCTTGATTAAATTGTAGAAAAAAAAAACTTCAATTGTGTGTGAATATTTGACAAAAAAAAATAAATTAAACAAAAATAATGTCAAAATTAAAATCATTTAAATAAATAAATCACAAAAGCAATATACATCTTAAAAGAAAGTTAAGTATCGGAAGAATGATGCAGCTCATGTTATTTATAGGATAAAAGCTATATTTGTTTTTTGAATTTAAAATGAAACTAATAACAAAAACATTTGAAGATAGAAAACGATAAGAAAAATTAATTATTTAGTTGTTAAATATTGTTTTCTATCCATATCTTCTTATCTATTTCAATATAAATGAAATTTTAAAACTTTTTTAGAAGATATACTATACAAGCATTGCAATAGTTATGGTGAGGAATTGAAAATTTTTAAAAGTTTAAAACCGAAGAAAATGGTTATTGATTCAAACGATCTAAATTTATTTATTTTTAATTATTTACAAAAATATAATTAATTATTAATGATTACTTGCTAATGGTAATTCTCTTTTGATTAGTGTCTTAAACCTCCCAATATAGAGCCTAAATGAATGCATGCGTATGAATGTGTGTTGCACATGATTACAGTATTTCATTTCTACACAATCACTTTGTAGACCAAGATCATTGAGAGTGGATAAAGTACTTTATTTTAAATTAATTATCAGAAATTAAACTTTAATTATTGAAATTAAAAATTTGACATTCTACCAATGCGAAAAAGATGTAGTTTTATTTTTATTATTTCTTTCGTAAAGAAAAAAAAAAGGTAAAAGAAGTGGGTGATATCTAACATTTTTGTTAGACCTTAGATTGGCCAGATCTTGGATGTTAAGGAGAACTTTAATATTTGGGATATTATAGTTAGGAAATGTAGGAGTGTGAGATTATTGTGGTTATTTAGAGTAGCTAAAGGAATGGCTGATTTTTTGGGCAGGACAGGGGTGGCTGGAGCGACAATTACATCGCGTGGTGTTATGATCAACTGTCAGGCTGATTTATTGATTCTGGGGCCAACTACGTATTGGGTATCGGTAAACATTGAGTATATTGAGATACGTACTAGATATATCTAGATACACACTAAACTTTTATCTAATAATGGTATGACTTGACTAAATTTAACATAAAAATTTAGCATTTTTATGCCCTAAGCCATCTTTCCTTTCACTATCAGCCTTTCTTTTTTCATTATTGGCTTGCTTTTTTCAAATTTTGCGTTTTAAACTACACCTATTTTGCGTGGAAAAGAACATAACTGTTGAGCCATTGTCCCTCCTCACTTCTCGAAAGCCCTAATCCCCAAATGTGTTTAACAACAAGAATCATGTCAAAGAATTTAATCTCTGTATATGTGATGTTGAAATTAGTATTT
Source organism: Adansonia digitata (assembly GCA_029448705.1). Classification (NCBI taxonomy): domain Eukaryota; kingdom Viridiplantae; phylum Streptophyta; class Magnoliopsida; order Malvales; family Malvaceae; genus Adansonia; species Adansonia digitata. Next base: position 629,361 of record JAQSVH010000005.1, read on the forward strand.
TATCTTTTATGTTTCTTTGTCATGTTTTATCATGTGAAATTTCAATTATATAAATATAAAAATATTTTTTATAGTATTAACGTACTCATACATTAAAATTTTAAAAATTATTATCTTTTTTACCCATATCTATATTGGATTTTGATACCATACTCATATCTATGTAACATAAGGTATTATAGTGGTTTGATTATCCTCTCCCGTAAATAAAATCTTTTGATCTAGCAAAAAAAAGAACCTAACATTTTTGTTTATTCACTGAGGAAGTTAAAAAAAAAAAAAGATTAATATAATGCTGCTTTACTCTAAAATTTAAAAAAAAAATGTGAGACTTGTTGTAGGCTGTGTAAGATTATAAAAAGGAACAAAGTAGGGTTATGTAATTCAATCCTTCTATTGGCAAATTTTCATGTTAATATATTTTGCGTAATTTTCTCTAATGTGCTAACCTTGAAAAAGAAAAGGCAAATACAAATTAATGTTTAAGCAACGCATTTTGTTTAATTAAGTAGTTAAGGAATGGTATGAGAAGGAAGTAAATAGTGGATGTGTGAAGCCATCTTTGTGGCGCCGAATGCTTAGCAATAGCTGATAGGAGTAGCACTGTATGTAATAAACAAATTAAATAAAATGCAGGCAGTAGTATAGAGGATTCAATTGAAATTGATTTTGTTTAATCATAGTCAGCAGAGTTGCACTGTAAGAGAATTATAAAGAGTGATAAGTAGAGAAGAAAAGCGTAAGAGTGGCAGCTAGCTAGCTAGCCAGGCTAGCTCAAGCTGTTGAAACTTGAAAGCTAGTGATAAGTGGAAACGAATGTATAATAGGATAGAAGATGCATCGATTGTCGGGTTTGAGGGAAAAGCATTAACCACGCACTCTAGTGTAGTAGCTTTATTCCTGGGTCCTATTGTACAAGAGGCCGTGCATATTTTTTGGATTAAAAAGGGTAAGTCCGGTAATATCATGAATTGATGAAAGTGGATTTAGAGAACGCTTGTGATCATATCAATTGGGAGTTCCCTGGGTGGGCTTTGATGGATTTGGGATTACCTTCATCTCTGATTTATCTTTTTATGTATTGTGTTAGTTCTACTAAATGAACATCATGACGAACATTGAATTAATTAGATTTGGATAGCATTGATACCAGTGTTGCAAAGGAAATCCCCATAAAGAAATGTACATGTTCAAAACTCGGAGGCATATTTTGTGAGGTGTGAGGGTTCAGCCTAATGATTGCCTACTCTCACCGAGGGATTTGGTGTCACGCCGCACATCCTGATATTATTTGGGCTCACTGCCTCCAAGGATTTACCACCTCTGCAGGATGTGCCTCCCTGGGCTCAAACCTAGGGCATCTTTCTCGTAGGGATTCCATTCACAACACTGCTACCAATTGAGCCATATATACTTGGAGCCAACTCAGGGTATACGTCAGTCAAGGAGATCCCTTCTCCTTCTATCTTTTATCTCCAGAAACTTTTAGACATTATTGAAGCAAGCAGTATTTGAAAAAGGTTGGAAACTAATATATCTTTCATGAGGGGAACCTAAGCTTTTACATTTTTTTTTTCAGATGAGTTGGGCTCATTTAGAGAAGCATCAATTGAGCCATCTAAGGTTTATGGTCGATAGTCTCACAAAATTTTGCCTTTTCTTGGGCCAAAGAGTTGACTATAAAAAATCTAAATTTTTTACTCCATCAATTGTGTCTTGGATAATTTGGCGGAGGATATTAGTCGTATCACACGTATGCAGCATTGTTTGGACTTCGGTGTTTATCTTGAGATACTAATTCTTTCTTTTGGGGTCAATAAAATACACTATAGAAAGTGAAGCTAAGACTTATAGTTCTTGGAAAGTTAAATAGTTGTCTTATATATTAGGGAAATCATGTATATGGGTGGACGAAAAAGAAAATGGAATTAAGGCTTCAAGGTATGATGGATCATTTTCTTTGGAGAGTTATTTTTTTCATACAAAGTTTGCTAATAGGTTTAAGCAATAACACATTCAAGATACAATGAAGTTTTATGTGTTCTGTAATTAGCAATATTGAAGAACTCGCTAGTAAACTCCAGTGATTTTGGAGTGAAATATTTTGATTATTGGGGTTGGTATTTATAGACCACAAAAAGACACAATTAAAAAGTTATGTCTCAATTGACAAGTCCTTTCACAAACTATGGCAACCATTGGCTATAAAAGACGCATATTTTTGTCCAACAAGTGCATCCTTTCAATAGTAAACTCCTCAGACAAATGCAGGAGTTTCTTCTTATACTCATTCCAAGCTGAAGGCAATTTAGAAATTATTGTCCCAACTTATAATGATTTGGGAACTAAAACTTTTAGGTCATGAAGCCTTCTAACGAGTACTTGTAGTTCATGAAGTTGATCCATAATGGGTATGCTATCAACCATTTTTAGTTCAAAATATTTCATCTTTAGAAATTTATCTGTACTTTATCTTTCATTGTTATATTTCTCTTCCAGTGACTTCTAAATCTCAATGGCAGACTTGATTGACATGTAGAGAGCATATTATCAATTGAACATGTTATTCAAAATGTGTTCCATACAAGTGGACTCATCATCCTCTCATTTTTTTCTCGAGTTGTTCCACTTTGTCTTTTTTCTTTGGGACTTGCATTGTTGGCAGAGTCATCTACTGGCTTCAAATTTGGATCTAGGATATATGTAATGTTCAATACAGCAAAAAATAGACATCATTTTATCCTTCCATCTATTGAAGTTAGTCCACTCAACACGATTCAATTTCACAAACTATTGATTCTTTACTTTGTAGGTGTTATTCGTTTTAGTAGCCATCTTAAAATAAGTCTCCAAAAATGTTGGGAAAATAATGTAGATGGGTAGATAAAAATAAAAATGGAATCAAGATATCAAGGCACGGTGAATCGCTTTCTTTAAAGAGTTATTTGCCCCATACAGAAAGTTTTTTAATGGGTGTAGGCAAAACATTCACGTGATACAATGAAACCTTATAAGCTCTATAATTAGCGATATTAAAGAACTCCCTAATCTCTTATTCTCTCTAATAAACTCTAGTAATTTTGAAATGAAATATTTTGACAATTAGGATTGGTATTTATAGACCACAAAGAAACACAATCAAAGAGACTTGTCTTAATAGAAAAATCTTTTGAAAAACATGGCAAGCATTGGCTATAAAAGATACATCTTTCCATCTAACAAGTACATCCTTTCATCCAACAAATGCATTCATTCATCAAAAAAATGCATTATTTCATCCAAATGCATCTTTTCATAAAAGATAGTGGCTATACTCTTTTTCATCCAAAGTGCTTATTAGATGGCCATAAATTATTTGTAATCCATCACAATTACAACATTTTATTGGCAGAGCTACTCTAGTGCAGTCAGTTACCAACACTATTACTTTATACCATGCAGGTTTTTAAAATTTCATGTAGTTGTGTCATGTTATACCTCTATGCGCGTATCCATGGGATATCACAACCAATATAGATATGGTTAACCACTCAACAATGTGATCAACCCTAACTACGGATAGTAACATGTTGGGATCCCCAGTAAGTAAAATTTCTACTAAGCTCTATCCCTATAAAATCCTAGATAAGTTCCTTCTCCATTAAGCTTTATCTCAATAGAATCCCAAGTAAGTTGTAATAGTTGTCAAGTTTTATATAGGGGACACCTGCTCTAAAGAGAGGGATCTCTTAAGCATCCTTACGGCTTCACTTTGCTTTCTTTTCCTTCCATAGACCTTTCACTGACTTAAACATCAAAGTGCTAGAGTACACAATTCAACGCCCTTTTAACTTTCCTGTTTTGCAAATCTTGGTGCTGGGCATGCTGATTAACTCTCCAACAATCCTTGCATCAACATTGGCATCATCTGTGGGAAATGAAACCAAACAAAGGTCCCATTTTCAACCTTTCAAAATTAGCACACTAAACCCATTACCATGACATCCCAACAAATGAATGCATCTGGACCATTCGGGCCACCTCTAAAACAAGCTAATCACCTATCGGACCATTACCCGACGTCATGACACTAGGTTCCATAACAACATTAGGACTTATCACAACAGTCATAATCATAAGACCTATACCACCTACGTTGTCATTACTGCCATTGCCTATGTCTCAAACATACCAACTACTAGAATCGTTAACCCCTTACAGCAAATATGTTAAACCCATTAGTAATGAACTTGATATTCTCCAGTATTCCATGATGCCTATTATACCCCAAATCAATTACCACGATGCTAAGTTTTAGGTGCTGACGAACCATATAGGGGCCTAGTAAGCCATCATATAATAGCAATAGTAGTAGATGCAACAATAATAGTAGTAGGTGCAACAGCAATAGCAGTAGATCAACCAACTTCTCTAGGCACAAGCTGACCGCTAAAACCTACCACTTGCTTGCCAAAACACTAGGAACCTAAGCCAAAATACTGGAAATCCTAACCAAAAACACGAGAAACTACAACCAAAATACCAGAAATCATAGTCAACCCAAACAAAAGCTAGATCCTAAAAGTAATAAGGCTTGAGAAAGTTTTTACTCGATACCTAACATAAGTTGATTAGGGGGCACAAAGCTGATAGACATATACACCCTATATAGGACTGCACTTTAGCCAATCAAGTGGTAACCCCTCAACAAGATATCAAAAACTTGAAGTGGCTTTATAAGGATAACTAAAATGGCTAGATGTCGAGCAAAACCCATTATCCTTGGTCATACACTAAATGTCCATCTGCAAAAAGATTAAGCTTTTGCCTGACATCTATGACAGAATGGCAGACCTTGCCGATCACCTAAATCACTTCCATGTATTTCATAATCTCTAAGACGTCCTAGATGTAGTCCAGTGACAAGTCTTCCCCACCACGCTGAGTGGGCCCACTAGACTTGATAATACTCTTTAAAGCAAGGTTTCATAATAAATTTTGACCAGCTAGACCATCAATTTCTAGCCTACTTTGGGAGCTATCACACTGCAGCTAGAACTACGGCTAGCTTGATAGCTGTAAAACAAAATCCTGAAAAAACACTCCATGAATATGTAAAGCATTGTAACATGCTAGAAGTCTGGCAGTTAAACGACCAATAGGCCATTGAGGCATTTATCTGAAGGGTTTATCATAAGCATTTAAAATAATATGTTACTAACGTCTAGCCAACGAAACTATACCAGCTTTATGAGAAGGCACAAAATTATGCCAACACTAAAGATATAAAGATAGCTATTAGTAAATTTGAGTGATTTGACCAAGAATAAAGGGAGGACCACTTTGGACGTCCAAAAAAAAGGCCAAACAGTTCTCCCTAAAAAGCAAAACAAATAGTCGATAAAACAGTAAGCCTAATTCATTGGCAAACTAAACTCAAGCAAACAAAAAATGCGATTAGGCTCTATCTTACAATAAATATGAAACCTACACCCCTCTTAACAGTAGCAGGACAAAAATCTTGTTTGTCATCATGAGAGATGGTCTAACTGAATAACCACATCTATTAAATAGGAGAAAAGCCATAAAAATCCTTGCAAGCATTAAAAGTTCTATGATGATATAGGTCATGCAACAGAGGAATGCATTAGCCTAAAAAATGCCATCAAAGCATTAATCAAAAAGGAAAAAATAAACAATTCATTAAGAAAGACATTGGCAACCATAATGTACTGCATCAACTAAATCGACATAACAATAAGGCTGAAAGGAAATGCCCCATCATTGGAACTATTAATGTCATTATTGAATGTAACAAGAGTTAGGCAAGTAGTAAGTCAAAAAGAAAGTCACTCCTAGGCTTTATTATGACCGTTGATACACATCCCAAGAAGGTGAAACACGATAATTGAAAAGTAACCTTTGGTGATAATGACAATGAATTGGTTGCCAATAATGGAAATGATACGATTATCATATTTTCCATCATCGAAAACTTTCATGTTGACAGAATCTTAATTGACAATGCAAGTGCAGTTAAAATTCTTTAGTGGGATGCTTTCCAAAAGATGAGATATAATATTCGTGACTTAAACCCATTATTGCTAGTATACAGTTTCACTAACCCACTAATACTGGTGAAAACCATGTTGATCATTCTTGGTGATGAGGAATACACCATCATAATAATGGTAGACTTTTGGGACGTTAATCAGCCTCTATGTATAATTTGATTCTGGGATGACTAATAATGAAGAAGGCAAAGTTGATAACTGTATTATATTACCTGATGGTAAATTTCTCAACCCTAACAAAAGTAAGGTATTTCAAGGTTAATCAAATAACTACCCAACAATGTAATCTCATGTCCATAAAATTAACTAGGCAAACAGCGATAGTACTACCAACAATGCTAATATGCCAATGAGAAGTAGGGTGCCCATCAACATAATCACATCAACCAGTCTAAACGCTTTGAAGCGTGAAAGCCTAGATGTCAGAGATGATTGGTATCATCCCCTCGATTTGTATATGTTCACAATGGTCGGTGGGTCGCTATATCAAAAAGCGAATAACGACCTATCAATTTTTTTATATGAAAATGCAAATGTTTTTGTCTGGTTAGCCGTTGATATGTCTGACGTTGACATCAAATGCTCTGTGAGTTTTTGTGGGAATTTCTTTTGCAGAACAGATGGCTTCTAATTTCATCAGTTTCTACCCTTGAAGAGGCAAAATTGTTGCTATATTTGGTTGAAAAATCTTTCAAGACAAGAGTTACGATTCCCTGAAGCCTTTCTCTAAGGAAAATGGGCTCTTTATATTAATAGTTCAACATGTTGATGGACGATCATTCTTCTATTTTTAAAAAAGTCAAGTTTATAGAATATGTAATTGTTCATGATTAGTTAAGTTATAAAAACACAACTCTTCCATTGTAAAGTTGTCTTGTAAAGGCATTAATTTTACATATAAAGTTATTATAAAGCAACATAACTTTTATAAAAAGGTTTAAGGTTATATCTATTTGTTATCTATATAAAAAACTTTTTTGTTTAGTCATTTTCACTATTTTGCTTGGAGGTTGAGGGTTTTGTTCTATCTCGGAAGCATATTAAAGCCTTAAGAAAATTTTTCTCACACCTAAAGCAATTTTAGTTTAATAGTATTATTTTCTTTTTTTTACTTCTTTTTCTAATTTTTCTGACAATCTTAAGGCTTTAATATATCATTTCCATGCTTTCTAAATTCCAAAGCCAAAGGTAACTTTGGATATTCATTATGATCAAACATGATCTCTCATGACTATTATATGAGGGTCGTAGATGGTAAATGAGAATACAACTAATTTTATCACCATTCTTCATACTTTAATTGCAAAAACATGGTTTGTGATAAAAAAATATTATTAAAAGCATGTCCTTCAGTTAAGAATCAAGTGGCTTTTCGATTGAAACTAAAAATTATGTCAAAAAACAATATCAAAAATCGACTAACTAATAAGTGATTGCATTATTAATATAAAGATATAATCTTAGTATGTACTACTTTAAAATGTATATGCAAATTATTATTTTTATTATTATTATTATATGGTAATTGGCTTATGGCATTATAAGCAAAAGTTATTATTATTATAAATACTATAAGTGGATGGCGAAACTAGTGGCATATAAAGTTAGTTCCTTATACTCCCACGAAAAGGAGTTCATCTACTAATACTTTTCAATCAAAAAAGGTATGCAAATATTTTTTGCATTTTTTTAAACTACAAGAAAATGGCGTTGGCATATGTCATGATTGTTGTATGTGCAATAAGTTTGGCTTCTAAAATTTCATTATTGCAATCTTCAAGAAAAAAGTTTCAAAGACATGGGCAATAATTTATATATCTAATAATATAAATATATCTTAGATATATCAGAAGAATAATAATTTGATGCCTAAAGCTATTATGTCTTCCTTGGTTGGACAAACTTATAATACGTGACCGATGTTATTCACCATCCTAATATGTGAGATTTTTTGTTATAAGATTAAAGGAAATTAATTTTAGTGATTTTCGATAGCCATGAAAACTTGGAATTATTTATTAATCGTTTAACGCATACATGTCATCTATGTGATGTCATTGGACTATTTTACAATATATGTTATTAATTTAGAAGTGCATTTAACTAGAAATGAAATAACTACTATACTACTTGTATGATTACTTTTTCTAGCCAAAAATTGAATAGTGGGAAAGTGAAAGCTTTCAAATTGAAATTAGTGTTCTAGAAATGAAATTTTTATTGAGAAAGCGTAACATAATATTTATTTATTTAGCCAAAAAAATTTGGAGACCAAATTACTTTATAGTTTACTTGACTTTGTTGGATCTTATTTTGGTTTAATTAGTGTATGCTATAGCGTATATAATTGTATAGTGAATACAATTTGATCAAGACAATCAATGCATTTGTATCCACCATAAATAGTATTTGTGAGTGATCTCCGAAAGAATTACACCATGGTATCATGATAGGTTCCATGGAGAAGCATGGTATATAAAACTGATAGAATAGTGGCTTTTGTCGACCCTTTAGTTAATTTTTTCCAATTAATAATGATCCCAAGTAGCCATGCTTAAGGGATATATGAAAATGCTTATCAAAAGTTGAGATATTTGAAAAATTATGACTCAAAGATGAAAAAATTAAAATTGTAAGAAAAAAGCTACTATCCCATTTGGGTGGAAGACAAGGCTTTGATCATTGGCAATAAAATGACTAATAATGTCCATGATAAAATGGTGTATGTAGCTTTAGTAATAGTCACTTGATACACCTTTTAATGGTTCAATAATAATGACTATGTTCTAAAATAAGATATTAAACATCTTTGTGTATATATATGGTTTATTAACAAAAACGTCATGTTATTTAAGTACTTATACACAATAAGTTAAAGTCATGTATTGACTATGATAAAAAGCTATAGAAAAATATAAACAATATTTTCTTGTTTTACCAAGGGATTTGAGGTTTAATTATAATAAATTACTTGATTGAAAATGACAGTATTATGTATAGTTTACAGATATGGTGATAATGGAATTAAGAAATAAATAAATTAGACAAATGTAAAACCATCGTGACAAAGTAGATAAAATGACCATTATGAATGTTATACGACAAAAAATTGGTATTTATACATAGGATATCTTTGATAGTTGAAATACTATTAAAGAACATTCTTAATAAAAAGAATGGATATCTTACACATGGTGGGGTGCTAATTTCTTATAAGCTATTAAGAAATAAAGAAATACCACCATAGTATAACAAAATTTGGTATAATTTTAGCTTGTTTAAATTATACAAGTTATTAAGTTTATTACAACTTACTAAAAGGAAAGCCATTAAAAAAAATCCTTAAAGCTAAAGGACTAAAAAGTGATTGGCTTCCTTGTTTATTTTATCCAATTATATTAGAAGTATAATTGTATTCAAATTGTATGAAAAATTATAGAAATAAAATGGTTGAAATATTTTTTTTAATGAATATAAGAGTTATGGCCACAACCAATGCCAACTATTTTTTATAATTGTTAGAAAGAGGTAATAATGTCTAAAAGCATATAGTAATATGTATATAGAGAGTTTTGACATGTTAGCGAATGATTCGATTGTATTAGAGATTTAATCTCTACTTTGAGATATTATCATGAAATAAAATAAATTCCTATAAATTTATTAGTAATACTACAAATAGAATGAGTTTAAACCATATTATTAGACACTAATAATGGGAACCTAACTTTTAATTAGTAATCTCTAATTTTAAAGTTAAATGGGTAAGAATAAGTGATTGTTATATGTCTGTAATGCACTAGTAAAACTCATTCGAAAGAAGTTTATTATGAGTTCATTGTTTATTATTTGAATGTCCAAAACAATGGGGACGTTAAGAAACTCTACCTATATGAACATAAAAAATGGTACCGCTTCAACAAGATAAGCACATTGCCATAATAATGCTAAAAGTGAACAGCCTTTGATAGAAATATAAATGAATATTATGTGTGATGTATCTTCTATTTTAATACTAGAAGTTATGGTTCAATCTATGGATACAACAACTTTATTGGAATTCTAAGATATATCTATTAATTGATGGTTTAAATCGAGAGATACTTTTTTGTATGCATAATATTCGTTTGTATGAAAGACTAAATATTAAATCACCAACATTCTAAACTACTGGGGGATTGTTAATACTTTAAAATGTTGGTAGACGATCATTCTTATATTTTTAAAAAAGTCAAGTTTATAGAATGTGTAATTGTTTGTAAAGGCATAACTTTCACATGTAAGTTCTTGTAAAACAATGCAACTTTTATAAAAGGGTATCTCGTTAAAAGATACATCTATTTGTTATCTATATAAAAGACTTTTTTGTTTAGTCATTTTCACTATTTTGCTTGGAGGTTGAAAGCTTTATTATATCTTGGAAGCATATCAAAGCTTTAAGGAAAGTGTTCTACAGGCCTTAAAGCCATTTGACGTTAATAATATCATTGTCTTTTCTTACTTTTTTCTCTAATTTTCTAACAATCTTAAGGCTTTAATATGTAAGTGAAATTTTTACTTCAAGACAGAAGGAAAGAAAATACTAATTGCTCTATACTATAGGTTATAACTCACAGAGAAGAACAGATGGTTGATGATTTTTGAATCTTCCCTCTTATATCTCACACTCTAATAAAGCCAAGGTAAGAAAAATTGCTATTGATATTAAAAAACTCGTAGAAAGCTTTTTTAAAAAATATTATTTAATGGGTGAACATTACACCCATTAATGGTCATTTCATCTTTGATATAAATTTAGGAATGACTAATGTAAAATGTTCTAATAATATTTTCTGAATAGCAATTATTCATATTATTGCTGTGGGTGAAACTTCTACCGCAAGACATAAAAAAAAGATTGTCGAAGTATGTATATTTTCATTTTTCTCATGTTGCATGAATTAAATTTCATGTTTATGTTTTCATATTAATTTTGAAGCATGTGAAGATTGCTTGATGCTTCATTGCTTTTAATTTAATGGTGACATGATTATTCATTTGAAAATAGCATATTTGTTATTTCAAAAATGTTTATTGCTTAACAATATTTTAACATAGACCTTGTATCTAGCATTGGTGACCATATATGCATGCCACAAAGTGATGTTTGATGGATTAAATATTGTTGGATGATAAACCAATTAATGTTTTATTATATATATGGAAATAAAAGGTGGATCATTGTGGTTGGGTTAATATAATCCTAAGTTCAAATAAGCTATGTATTTTAAATAATAAAATTTTCTAGTCCATGGGATTAAATGGAACTATGGATGTATGATTTTTAACCAATTTTTGTGACATGGACTAATATTATTTTATGAAAGAAAAAATATTAGACTATTCTACAAAATTTATTATTGGTTAGTAATTTTAACTAAAAATTGAATAAAACAAGTTTTCCAGTCAAGGAAAAATAGTGGGAAAAGCTTATGCTTTCATAATGGAATCCCTGTTATATAGAAGTTAAATCTTTTATAAAAAGTGTTACTACGTAATAGTTGTCATGGCCATAAAGATTTGGTGATCACAATTTGTTTGTATTCAACCTTGTTTGGTTTGATTTACTTTGGTTCATTTAGTTTTATGTGGTAATGCATATCATTAACTAGTGATATAATTTAAACAAGGTAATAAATATATTTAGTTTACAAATATAATACAATGGATTTATACCTACGATATATGGCATTTGTAAGTGATCTCCAAATAAGACATTATAAAATCATGATAAGATTTCATGATATAAAATTTTGTAAAGAAAATATGGAGAACCATGATATATGAAACTAATGAATAGCGGTTTTTGTCTTCCTTTGATTAATGTTTTCCATATTGATAAATATCCCAAGTGGTTATACTTGGGGGCTATATGAAAATACGCATTAAAATATCACAACTCAATGATGAAAAGATTAAAATAGCAAAATGAATGTTATTTGACCCATTTGGGTGGAAGACAAGGTTTTGGTCATTGGCAATAAAATGAATAATAGTTCCATAAAGGGTGTATATATATATATTGATACAGTAATAGTCGCTTGATAAGTTCGATAATGGTTCGATAATAATGACTATGCTGTAAAAATATATATATATATGGAACACCCTTGTATTTATATGGTTTGTTGATATATACATAATAAGTTTAGAATCATCTATTGACTATAATAGGAAGTTATGGGAAAAAATAGCAATGATATTGTTATTTTTCATTAAAAGATTTGATGCCTCATTAATAAAATACTTGGTTGAAAAAGGCAATATAAAGTATGGTTTACACATTTTGTGACGATAGAATTAAGAAATATCTAAGGTGGACAAATGTGTAACCACCATAAGAAATAAATAAAGTGATTACTATGAACATTATAAGGCAAAGAATTGGTATTTGTACACATGATATCCTTGATAATTGAAAAACAATTAAAGAACATTCTTTTGATAAAAAGAATGGATATCTTACACATGTTATGGGTGCTGATTTTTATTAACTATTAAGAAATAAAGAAATACTATCATAGTGTAATAAAATTTGGTATGATTTTAGCATTTTTAAATTATACAAGTTAATAAGTTTATTACAACTTATTTAAAGGAAAGCCATTACAAAGATCTTTAAAGTTAAAAAACTAAAAAGTAATTGGCTTTTTACTTTATCCAATTATATTAGAAGTATAATTTTATTCAAATTGTAAAAAAGATGGAAATAGAATGGTTGAAAAAAATTGTTTTAATGAATATAAAAGTTATGGTCACAACTAATGCCGATAACAATGTCTAAAAACATATAATAATATGTAAATAGAGAGTTTGGACATGCTATTCTGTGATTCGATTATATTAGAGATTCAACATCTATTTTTAGATATTATCATGAAAGAAAATAAATTTCTATAAATTGATTTGTAGTACTATAAGTATAATGAGTTTAAACCTTATTATTAGAGAACAATAATGGGAACTTAACTTCTAATTAGTAACCTCTAATTTTAAAGTTCAATGGTTAAGAACAAGTTACTGTTATATGTTTGTGATGCACTAGTAAAACTCATTTGAAAAGAAGTTGATTAGAGACTAGTGAAGTCCATTGCGTATAGGAGATAAGTATAAATACTTTAAATAGAGTTTCTTGTTTATTGTTTGAATGTCCAAAGCAATGGGGAGATTAAGGAACTTTACCTATATAAACATAAAAAGTGATGCTGCTTCAATAAAAAAAATTAGGGTTTCTGATGTAAATGTTTATTATGAATAAGATAAACACTTGGCCATAATAGTGCTAAAAGTGAACAGCCTTTAACAAAAAGATAAATTAATAGTATTTGTGGTGTATCTCCAATTCTGATACTAGAAGTTGTGGTTCAATCTGCAAATACTAATACTCTATTAGAATTCTAAGATACATTCGCTAATTGATAGTTTAAATCGAGAGATACATTTTTATATGCATAATATTTATTTGTATGAAAGACTAAATATTAAATTATTAACATTCTACACTAGTAGGGCATTGTTAATAGTTTAAAATATCGATAGACAATCATTCTTATATTTTTAGAAAAGTTAAGTTTACAGAATATATAATTGTTCATGATTAGTTGTGTTATAAAGGCATAACTCTTGTACTGTAAAGTTATCTTGTAAAAGCATAACTTTCATATGTAAAGTTCTTGTAAAGCGAAACAACTTTTTTAAAAAGATATCTTATTAAAAGATATATTTATTTGTTATCTATATAAAAAATTTTTCTGTTTAATCACTTTTAGTATTTTTTGCTTGGAGGTTAAAGGCTATATTATATCTTGAAAATATATTAAAACCTCAAGAAACGTGTTTTACGTGCCTCGAAGTTATTTTACTTTAATAATATCAATTTTTTTTTTTTGCCTTATACTTACAACGTACAGCCGATATGTCTTGGAAACTTGAGTCATCAACGAAAGCCACAAACTTGGTTTTCCATACTGGAGTTATGTTCCCAGAAGCGTCATTGGGATCGATCATCAAACCGCAAGACACTGTAGCTTCCAAAAAGAGGACGAACGCCGGAGCCTTCGAGCAGGGATTAGACAGACCTCATCCAAAGATTTTTTAATACCGAACAAGTGAAGAAAGATAGAAAGGGTGACAAAATATCTCTCTAACAAGGTTCTTTCGCTAAAGTTGAATGCACATGATTTTAAAAAACTTTGTGGTTTAGTTGTCTTGGAAGATGCAAATGGTTGTCTTCAGCAGTGGAACTAACAAGAGTTTTGGACTTGCCCGCTTAACCATCTGGTCACCTTCAAAACAAGTGGAAATTAAGTGTCCTATCATACATCATCTAGTAGAGTAGAGCCCAAGATTTCATCTGAATGCACGCGCTTTGAAGAAGAACCTGAAATAAGCTGCAAATATCATGATTAGGAATCCAACCGAAGGCTTTAATTTGTTATCTCACGCAGAAGAAGAATATAAATCATTGATCATTGACCTACGGAAACATGTGCATGCGGCCCTGCAAAAGTAACCTGCCGAAGGTAGCCTGGCCTCATATTTCAATCCCATCCTTCATAACTATTAATATCTCAAGTTTCCACATATAAGTCATTGACTAAAAGTCTTTACATTACCGTTGGTTGAACAAGATAAAGTACACAGTTGATCGAAAGCATGCACCACCTATCTAATCAAATTTTAAGTCTCTAAATTAGAATTTTTTTTTTCTTTTTGGGTTATCATTGAAGGCTAGAGGAGGTAGCAGAAGAGAGCCGCTGAGGCAGACAATAAGAAGGCAACCAGTAAGATGTAGCAGCGGCACATTCATAAGAAAAAAAATAATTCCCCATAGTTTTCATTGATATAAACAAAACAAACATGAAAATTATGGGATTCATAAGAATTAAAATAAGTCAAAATTTAATTTTAATTTTGTGGTAAGTGATGAATGATGAATCATGTTCGTTAATATAAGTTGATAACTCAATCTATAATCTGTAATTTCATAGTCATCGAATTATTTGTTTATTATTAGTACCCTTGTCATTTAATTAATTAATTAATAAGGTAGTAAAATGGGCTTATCTTTAGTGGGTCAGAACCCAATGAGTGGATAAGAAAAATGGATTGGGAAGCCCAATTACAAAACCCAGGCCCAGACGTGCTATACTTAAACCATTTTTCTTAAACAAAACGGAGACTTAACTTCATAATAATAATAATAATAACAGTAAATGTAACTTGGGATACAGTCACATAGATATAGTTATTATTTTTTATTTCTATTCGAAATTTGAAAAGGAGATCCGATCCGACGGCATCCTCACTGGATTGGAGACGGAAACAAGACAAGGGATTGAGGAGTAGGAGGAGGAGGAGGCCGTTCGTTTGATGGGCCCTGAAATCCAGCGCCACCGCCACCACCACCATCAGCGGCTATTGGGTATTTGCAGAGGTAGCGTTGTGTAGAGCTTAGTTAGATACAGAAGAGAAACATAAAAGAAAGATATGGATGGCGGGCGGAGAATAGGGCTGAGCCCAAGACCTTGCAGCGGACGGAGGATAGTCGCATCCAAGAAAAGAGGAAGACCGGATGGCTTCGTTAACAGCGTCAACAAGCTTCAACGTAGAGAAATCTGCTCCAAGCGACACCGTGCTTTCTCCATCACCGACGCCCAGGAGCGCTTCCGCAATATCCGCTTGCAGGTTGTTTCTGCTTAATTAACCTAACCTTACTGCTTTAACTGTCTTAATTATTGTACAACTTCTCTTCTATATTGAAATTGCAATTTAAGTTTAATTTTTCCCCTTTCCTCTTGTTTTAATTGTTCAAAATTACGCGAGAATTCTGCTTTATGACATACAGTTTCAGTTGAGGTATCTACACTCTCATGCTTCGAGGTCAAAACCTTAGCTTAAAGCCTCATCCTTTTCTTCTTCTTTTTTTTTTTTTTCCAGATTACAATGCAAAGAAATTTGAACATTTTAATCTTAGTTGCAAATTTGTGGTAGGGAACAAGGAAGCTCTAGACTTGCCTCATTGGTGTACAAATTAGTTTGATACAATTTATCTGTTTAATAGTTTCCACTCTAAACACAGCTTATATTTACAATAGACAAGTAGAGTGGAGCAGCTACCATTTCAATGTTACCTTTGGCAGATATTGCTGCAATATGATCCACTTTCATTGTTGTTGAAAATTTGATGATTTTGTGATTTTTTGCTGTTTACTTCTTTAATATGATTAACAGTAAAAGAAAAAGGTTTGAAATGGTGTAATAATTGTGTCGAGATTCCTGATGTTGATTTTAAAATTTACATGAAAAATAAACCTTTATTTGAGAATGGTCGAATATATAGGTTGATATCAAAACGTGGATTTGCTGGTATCCAGATGAACATGTTACGTTTCTGCTATTTAAACCAGTTTACCTTTGGTTAGTAATCTGTGTATTTACTTCTACATGAAGTAGGAGAGTAGAAAGCGAATTTCTTTCCTTTTGTTTAGTTGCAAGTTTATCAAGCAAAAGATTAATTTCAAAGGTCAATGGGCGATCTGTTACCTGTGTAGAAATGAGGACAAATCTGTGCATTGCTGCTCTTATTGAGCTTGCTTATTAATTTATCTTGATGATATGTTGCTTAAATAAACAGGAGGAATATGATACTCATAATCCAAAAGGACATGCAATGGTTTTACCGTTTCTGAGGAAGAGATCAAAGATTATAGAGATTGTAGCTGCACGAGACATTGTCTTTGCTCTTGCCCAGTCTGGTGTATGTGCAGCATTTAGCCGAGGTAGAAACTATGTTTCACACTTCTAAACTTATTTTGGATAGGCTTTTCTATTTCTGTTTTCATTAAGAATTAGAATGGGAATCTTGATGTTTTATTGTTCTTGGATGCAGAGACTAATCAAAGAATATGCTTTCTAAATGTCACTGTCGATGAAGTTATACGAAGCTTATTTTATAATAAAAACAATGATTCACTTATCACAGTCTCAGTTTACGCTTCAGACAATTTCAGTTCCTTGAAATGCAGAAGCACGAGGATTGAGTATGCCAATATTTTTTTAACCTCTTTCCAGTCCTTATCTTATCCCAACTTGAGCCCAAAGGAGAAAAGTGAAAAAAAGAAAAAAGTGAAATACTGCATCTGGGCATTGTAATTTGTATTCTTTCTGAAACAATTATTTTTGAAGGACAGGTACATACGGAGAGGTCAAGCTGATGCTGGTTTTGCTCTTTTTGAATCCGAGTCACTGAAATGGCCTGGTTTTGTAGAGTTTGATGATGTGAATGGGAAGGTACTCACATACTCTGCGCAGGATAGGTAATTACTCATCCATATGAATGTTCTTGTGTACTAAACTATAATAATTGGAACTTTAATTAGATTCATGAGTTTAATCTGGACTGTTTTTCTTTCAATCAGCATATACAAGGTGTTTGACCTAAAAAATTATACGATGTTATACTCCGTATCAGATAAAAATGTTCAAGAGATTAAGATCAGGTAATGCTCCTTTCATGATGTGTAATTCTTGTTGCTTCAAAAAGAAATATTCATTTATTGATGGGGGAAAAAAAGTAGAAACATTTATGATTTTCTTTATTCTTCTGTTTGTATTAATATTTGATAATTGAGGCTCATTTTGATTGTTGCTTTTACTACTTGCTTGCTGCTTCCAAAAAGGAAAATCTAAAATAAGTAGATAGCAAAATTTGGTACAAGATGATTAAAACAAAACATTGGTTGTAGCATAATTGTTCTATAAACTTTGCATTTTATTCTCCAAAAGGATCACAGTTTTTCTAATAATTCATAAGTATTGTTTAGTCCAAACAAGTTTTCACCTTTCTACCTTAAGAAAAATGTAAGTACTGAAAGTGACATTAAAATGGTGATTTGTTTGCTTTTGATGGTGTCACTTTTTGTAATCTTTCCATCATATCTTTTTTGACAGTCCAGGGATCATGTTATTGATTTTCACTAAAGTTGGTGGCCATGTTCCTCTTAAGATTCTCTCTATAGAGGATGGTACTGTTCTAAAATCGTTTAGCCATCTTCTTCACCGGAATAAGAAGGTGGATTTCATTGAACAGTTCAATGAAAAGCTTCTTGTGAAGCAGGAAAATGAAAACCTCCAGATTCTTGATGTAAGTGCCTTTGTCAATATATTGCAATCTTATTCGGTTTTTTCAAAGCTTAAAAATAAAATCTAAACTGGAATTGTGCAGGTCCGCAACTCTGAGCTAACAGAAGTTAGCAAAAATGAATTTATGACCCCTTCAGCATTTATATTTCTGTATGAGAACCAGCTATTCCTTACATTTAGAAATCGGACAGTAGCTGTTTGGAACTTCCGTGGAGAACTTGTGACTTCATTTGAAGATCACCTTTTGTGCCATCCTGACTGCAACACTAATAATATATACATTACAAGTGATCAGGATCTTATTATCTCTTACTGCAAGGCTGATTCTGATGATCCATTGTCTGAAGGAAATGGTTTGTAATTTCTTTCTTAAAACTCCTTATTTTGTGGAAGAGATCTGATTAGGGAGCATGTGATAGTATGCTTTTGTAGAAACATGCAAACTATGGAAGAGATCTGGTCTGGATTTGTTTCACCATTATGCCTGCATCTGATGAATTTCTATTTTTCTTTTTCTGACATCCCTGGTGTGGCAGGGTCCATTAATATCAGCAACATATTGACTGGGAAATGCCTTGCTAAAATAAGAGCAAGCAACAGTGTCCCTGATGAAAAACAATGTAGCTGCAGTGTGAAGTGTGGTTGCAGTTGGAAGCAGCAGAGTAATGCATCCAGAATTAGAAGCACAGTTGCAGAAGCATTGGAAGATATCACCGCACTTTTTTATGATGAAGAGCGCAACGAGATTTACACGGGGAATAGGCATGGTCTAGTTCATGTGTGGTCTAACTGATGGTTGATTTGGTTATGATTGATGTAATTTAAGTTGCTGGCTGTGAATGGGCATTGTGAGTGTGATCACACTGTCCCATTATTTAATTGTTATTACTGTATCAATTCATTTAGTTTCTGTTTTATATATGATATTTATTATTAAAATGTTGATGGAGTTTCAATAATATTTAAGGTAATGGTGATGAAAGGGATGGAGTGGAGCATGTATGGGGTGTTGAAAAGAGGGCACGGGTGACGCGTTTGCTTTGCTGGGGTGTGCCTAGTCTGTCGTGTATGAATGAATGTGATGGAATGAAGCAAGTGTTTTGAATACCTTCAACTTGAATGATAAGCTAAGCAAGCTGATCCTTGTCCTCTTACTGAAAACACACACCTGAGAGAGTCCGTCCGTCCTTAAATACTGAATGCTCAGTACTTTCTGCAAGCACAAAGCTAACCCTTAACCAAAAGAGTAAAAGAGAGTATTTCTAACAAGGTAGAAGTGCGAAGCCAACCTTCAGCTGGAATAGATCTACCTAATGTTGAGATTGGAAAGTTACGTTTGAGATCCCTCCTGAGCCTAGTGGTTATCTTCTCATATGTCGCTCTAGACAATCCCTATGAAATCACTACTTTGCTCGAAGTCATCAAGTTGCAGTAATCTTGTGCTTTGGTGATCCAAATCCCACCAAAAAAAAAAAAAAGCTATGAATTTGTGGAAAATTTTATAAAAGATGTTGAGACATTGGGTATCAAGTATCAGAAGCATATACTTACTCTTCAAATTACTTCTCAGAGTTCATATATGCTGAAAAGTTGATAAAGGAAGGTAAAAACCATGTGGATGATGCAGCACGCGAGTAAATGCAGAAGGAAACGATAGATGACATTGAATGAAACTGTGTAAAGAAGAATTTGAATTTGCGGACTGAAATGATTGCTGGCTCAGAAAGAGGCTTGCAACGTTGCCTTTGTGGGAAGATAAACATGTAAGATCCAAACAAATATTATGTTTTCAGAATCTTAAAATAAATATAGGATATAGATATATTTTTAATATAAGTATATTTAATTTTTTAAAATAAATTTTTATATATTTGAAAAAATTATATCTCTATATTTATAAATGAATATATCAAACATAATATCAAACACAGAAATTTTAAAAAATAAAAAGTAGAGATAATATAGGACAATTTTTTTTTTTTTTCGGTTTCGATGGGTAGTTACAAATCTCTTTTTGGATCCAGTGTATCTCGCACCATTGATTTGGATCCATTTGTTATACCCAACTTATGTTTTTGGTTGTCCATAACTTAATTGTTGATGTTGAAGCGGGCATAACACATACACACAGATCCAGTGAGCAAGACGATAAAGGTGGATTGATTATGGTTCTCAAAAAGCCTAAGCTGCTGCTGCCGCTGCTGGTTTGCGCAAAACATGCGGTAAATTAAGTGAATGGATGGATCTGATGAGTTCCGTTTCCCAACTGTCCAATTAAGGAAAAGGAATTTTTGGGTCACAAGGTTTGAAAACAGCATAGCAGCCTTGAACAGTCTTCATACAAATAAATAATTTATTAGTATTATCGTTTGAATGGATGTAATGTAATTAGTTACTGGATTTTACTCAATTCAAAGCCCGTGAGTGAATGTGACGATTAATTTTTCCGCTGTTTTGTTCCAGCTGGGAGCATCAAGCTTTGCATCAAATCAGGAAGTTTAAATTAATCTTACGGAAAGGGACAAACTTTGGACTATATTACTATTAAGAAGAAGAAGATTATTGATCTTGCACTTGTTGTCCTAGGTAGGCTAGGCAGGTAGAGGTATACATCTGTCAGCTTAGTTAATTAATGGTCCTTCCTGATGGGGAGCCAGTTACATTATCCCAAGGCGAAGAAGGCATGTACAAAAATGACGGTGCTTGCTGGATATGGAAAAGGCCAGTACTTACACAACACAAGGAGGACACACATATATATATATATATAAATGCACTGTAGTAGTTCATTAATTGCTTTTCTGGGATGATTTAATACTTAGTCAGAGTAGCGAATGGTGTTACAGTTTGAAAATTTTAGGAATTTTACTTTTATTTGTTGTAGAGGATTGAGGAAGGAACGCAGGAAGGAGAGCATTTCTTAGAATATGTACCAAATCCGTGCGAGAAAAAAATAAATAAATAATTAAAAAAAGCATGCAGCAGTTGGGAACTCTGATCCAATATGCGCAATTTAAAGCCGAGCGAGAGAGAGAGAGAGAGAGAGAGAGAGAGAGAAAGAACAGTTCCTACCTGATGGCACGCAGCAAATTGCAAGTTGAAGTAGCCATTTTACCTTTTTCTTTTTCAATTTGTCTGCCAATCTTTCGCCTTTTGACTATTATTGCTTGGACGTCCTTTCTAATTTTCCTTAATTTACATGTTGATTTTGTAATTTTGAGAGAAATATATATTTATATTAAAACTCATAACAATTAAAACTCCCAATTTTCCCCTAAAAAGCCAAAGATTTATATATATAATCTTTGACTTTTAGTATCCCTAAAATGAAAATTAGGATTTAATAATTATTACTGAAAATTGTGTCATAATGGGATAACAATCTAACATGTTCGGATCAAACATAATATTTTCTACGTTGAAAAGTCTTCCATTTTAAGACAAAGTGGTGAAGAGTCCCTTCACTTAACTTCCTTTAATTTGTTGGTGCTTAATCCCAATACTAGCCCTATCACAACAAATTAATTCCATGCATTCTTAAATTCATTATTACAAATTTATTTACCTTTTATATTATGAATAATATCTACATTTTTTCATGAATCCAATAACGTCATAATGCATTTTTTTTCTCAATATTTTATATTCTATCTCTAATATTATGAAAATATATTTATATTTTAACAAATTTATTTAGAATATAAGTTTTAAATTTATCAATAAACAAAGACTTGAATTTTAAATTTTCTTTCAAGTTGCAACCAAACTTGGCTAATGACAATATAAAAAAATAAGTCCACTAAAAATATAAAAAAATAAATATAATTAATTATATAAAATATTTTAATATTAAATTAAATAAATTTAAAATAATTAAATTTATGACATATAATGTATTATCTATATATAATTATCTATATTAAATAATTAATTATTTCCAAATCATTTTAGGTTTTATATGTAAGATATAAGATATATAACGTTCTAATAATAATAATGCAGGAATGTTTTTAAAAAAAATTATCAAATTTAACATTTATTTCGAGCTCAAGTTTTACACTACATATACAGAAGGGCAGTTACCTCTCTAATTTTTTTTATAACACCGCCGTTAGGCCTAGACTTAGCAAAGTATATTAAAGAAAAATGATGACCATGTCCGTTTACTCCCATCCCATCATTTCCTTCCCTCTGCTTCAACGGTATAAAAGAGCCCGGCTCAAGCAGCGGTTGGGTCATCATCTCCCAGACGGTGGCGGTGGACGACTATCGCTGATGGCATCTCCCTTTCCCAACAATCTCCCAGCCAGTAACCATTTGAGGAATATAGAGTCCATGGACTCTCTGCCTTCTGCCGCCGGCAAGATTTCCCATTTGAAAGCTGTCATCTTTGGCGAAGCTCTTGCTTCGGAAGAGAACGAAGTTTTCCCGAGCGATGACTTTTCTCGCCAGGCTCTGATTCCTTCTCCCCAAAAGGTTCCTTCTCATATTTTGGCTTCTTTAACACTGATGAATGATGATGTGAATATGATGATACTGCTTATATATGTACCTGAAACAAAATAAATGGATATTTATTCTTTCTACGATTTAGCTTGATCTGAGTAATTAAATTATGAACGATAATGATTCTTGAAAAATTAAAATTTGTGGGCGGGATGAGATCAGTACCTGGAAATGTACAAAACATCAATAGAGGACCCCGCTGGATTTTGGTCAGGCATTGCATCATCCTTCTACTGGAAGCAAAGATGGAGAGATCAAGTCTACTCCGAGAATCTCGATGTTAGGAAAGGGAATATCAAGATAGAGGTCTTTCTTTCTCTACCTTTTCCTTGTTTTATCTTGTTTAGTTTAACATTTGATTTAGGGTCAGTGTAATAGTAGTCACTTTCTTTTTGGCCTTACCAGTGGTTCAAAGGCGGCATTACCAATATGTGCTACAATTGCTTGGATAGAAACATCGATGCTGGACGTTCAGACAAAATTGCCCTTTACTGGGAATCCAATGAACCTGGTTTTGATGCCGCTTTGACTTACTCCCAGCTGCTCCACCGAGTTTGCCAGGTCTCTTCAACTTTGTATTATTTGCTGCTTGTTTACAACTTCATCAACTGGAATCACCTCTGATTTAGTGCATCTTCTCTGCAGCTTGCTAACTACCTGAAAAGTATTGGTGTTCGAAAGGGTGATGCTGTTGTCATTTATTTGCCTATGTTAATGGAACTTCCCATTACCATGCTTGCATGCGCGCGCATTGGTGCAGTTCACTCGGTACATTCCTCCTCTTCTTGCACATAAAAAGGATTAAAAATATCAAACAATTAAAGTACTAAACAATAGGAGATTACCTCGTTAATTTCTGCTTTATAATTGGAAGAATTCCACCCCCTTTGTCCTTTCAGGTTGTTTTTGCTGGATTCTCTGCAGAGTCTCTTGCCCAACGAATTGTGGACTGCAAACCAAAAGTTGTTATTACTTGTAATGCTGTTAAAAGAGGTCCTAAGACCATCCACCTCAAGGACGTTGTTGATGCTGCCCTTATTGAATCTGCCAAGAATGGGATCTCCGTAGGTTGGTAAAATTTAAGAAAATTTATCTGATTTGAGCATGGTTTTCTCCATAGCAGTTCATTCATATTTAGGCTGGGTAAAATGCATTTTGTGTATTAAACCCTACAACTTTTGCTCTGTTCCATCATTGGACTAGTTATCTTTAACCTAAATTTTATTTTCTATATCAATGAAACTTTCGGGTACAACATTCTTCTCTTGCACTACTGTTCCTTCAATTTCATTCAGAATGTTATAATAGCCTAGGCCAGGTGGTTGCCAGTTGCCTAACATAACCTCATGTTGAGCATCATGCCAGAGCATGGTGATTGTTAATTAGGTTGCTGGGTACTTAACTTTTAGCTACCAGCACCCTATGCTTTGTATTTGAACACTAGTTTGAGTTGCTTCACTAGTAAACATCACCTGGGACACAATTTTGATTAACTTTTATGATTCATCTGCTGTCTATCTATGGTGATATCTTCTTTTGCGCAGATGTATGCTTAACCTATGAAAACCAATCAGCTTTGAAGAGGGAAAGCACTAAATGGCAGGAAGGAAGAGATATATGGTGGGAGGTTAGTGTAAAAACGGAAAATTATTGGACATTTTGGTGGTTCCTGGTTCCACTAACCATAATTATATAGTGGAGTGATGATTTTCATAATTTTTTTCTAGGATGTTGTCCCGAAATATCCAACTTCTTGTGATGTTGAATGGGTTGATTCAGAAGATCCCCTTTTTCTACTGTATACTAGTGGGAGCACTGGGAAGCCAAAGGTATTTATTTTGCTTGGTTGAAGTATTTTGTGTCGTTTCTCATTTTCCTTTCCTATGCTCTGATGTGAACTTTTAAAAGGGCGTACTCCATACAACTGGAGGATATATGGTGTACACAGCTACAACATTTAAATATGCATTTGACTACAAAGAATCTGATGTTTACTGGTACTTTGGACACTCTGCACGCTTAATTTTCCGAAATTTTATAAATTCTTGCCTTTTAGTATTCTATTGATGCTGAGTCTTTCTTAACATATCTTTTTCTTGATTTTAGGTGCACAGCTGACTGTGGTTGGATTACTGGGCACAGTTATGTTACTTATGGACCCTTGCTTAATGGAGCAACAGTTGTTGTCTTTGAGGGGGTAAGGATTCACAATTCCTATTTGACATGAAAAACGAGATTAAGCTTCGAAGATTGGCAACTAATCTATTTTTAAATAGATCTGGCATTGGATAGTGTTTATGATGTAACTTTTGGTTCCCTTGGATTGGCATTAAGGACTAAGAAGGAGAAAAAAAATGGTTTTCACAACTGATCCAGCTTAATTAAAACATGTTGGATGAAACATCATGGTATATGGAAGGTTTGACAAGTCATGGTGTTCTGAAAGTTTATCAAAAGAGCAACTTGGCGGTAAAATTACCCATCACAATATATTGCAGCATAAAAAAATAAAATGAAATAAAACTTGATTGTTAGATAGATAACAGCCATTAATGAGTGCAAGAATCCAATATTGCTTAAACCAAATATTTTGATTTGAGTATATTATAGATGTTTCAGTAGATAGCAACATATCCAAACGTTATATGCAGGCCCCCAATTACCCTGATCCTGGACGATGTTGGGACATTGTCGACAAATACAAGGTGACCATATTCTACACTGCCCCTACATTGGTGCGCTCTCTCATGCGTGACGGTGATGAGGCAAGATATTTCTATAACCTTGTTTACACTCCACAAATCTTTGGTTCATAATGTTTATCAGAATTGTTGTGAATAAAGAGGGCTCTTTGTTTGATTCATTATGTTGATATTCAACACCCACCTTCATAATTTTCACAGCTCCAATCAACTTTTGTCTTTGATTTCTCTTTCTATATTGCCGACTAAAATTAGAGGGAGTTATAAAAATCAAAGGGACTCCATTGAATTTTGCAAGCATTCAGTCATTTTGTTGAATTCTGGCATGAAGGATTACTTGCATTATCTATGAAACTATCCTTTGGCCTTTTGTCTATTATGTTTGGAGAGAAACCATTGCAGGAGTTCTTAGATGTATTTCCAAAATTTTGTATCGACATCACTATTGCTGACTATGCAGTATGTTATACGCTACTCGCGGAAGTCCGTGCGTGTCCTTGGAAGTGTTGGCGAGCCTATTAATCCAAGTGCTTGGAGGTTCTCAGCTTTATATAATTTCTTTTGATTTTTTTCATCTGTCATCTCTTTCTATGTGTAAAAGAACTGTTTTTAGCCTAAAATGGTCCCTGTTACTTTAGGTGGTTTTTTAATGTAGTTGGAGGGACCAGGTGCCCTATTTCTGACACTTGGTGGCAAACAGAAACAGGTGGCTTTATGGTAAGAGTTTTTTCTTTCTTCGTGTTAGATATTTTAGTAGCATCTCCTTGGAAAATTTTCTGAGAACTCTTTTTCACTTGGAAATTTTAGTTTATTTTGCTCTGCTTTGCATGCATATTTCAAATTTTGATTATTTTTTTCCGTGTCTCTATGGGCAGATTACTCCTCTGCCAGGTGCCTGGCCATTGAAGCCTGGTTCAGCAACCTTTCCTTTCTTTGGAGTTCAGGTTTAATGCAGTGCTGCTATAGAAAATTTGTCCTTTTGTTTTTCCTTTTCATTAATCTCTTCTTCTTGTATAACTGCAGCCTGTCATAGTGGATGAGAAAGGAGTTGAGATTGATGGTGAGTGCAGCGGTTATTTGTGTGTGAAAGGCTCATGGCCTGGTGCATTTCGAACTCTTTATGGTGACCATGAGAGATATGAGACGACATACTTTAAGCCATTCCCTGGATATTATTTTACTGGTGATGGCTGCCGCAGGTATGTTGGTCATAGCTCTGAAATTGCTGTTTTGTTGGTCGGCATTTTTATTAGTGCACAATATTCGATTCTAATTGGCCATCCCTGTATTTTTATCCACTGATGGCATCCTAACTCAAGCACCAGTGTTGAGTTACTGTTGTCTTTGTTTCAGGGACAAGGATGGGTACTACTGGCTTACTGGAAGAGTTGATGATGTTATCAATGTTAGGTATATTAATAAAGTTCTGCTGTTACCTGGAAATAGCCTGCCCGTTGAATGTTCCATGTTCCTTATCAAGTAAATAAATAATCTGCTTCTTTCCTACTGCCAGTTAGTGATACTATCTTAATATTTGCAGTGGTCATCGTATTGGCACTGCCGAGGTGGAATCTGCTCTAGTCTCTCATCCTCAGTGTGCAGAAGCTGCTGTCGTTGGTGTTGAGCATGAGGTATTCAATGGGCTTAATGCATATACTAAGTAGCTAAGAGAGATGGTTGTGGTTAGTAAGTCTAAGCTTTCATTTGCTGTCACTGTTAGGTTAAAGGACAAGGCATATATGCCTTTGTTACACCTGTGGAAGGCGTTTCTTACAGTGAAGAACTCCGAAGGAGCCTTATACTCACAGTACGAAATCAGGTTTGATTTTATTCCAATGGCTTGCGCATAAGTAATACCTAATGCACCTTTCTTGATGAATGTTGATGTGGAAAGGAGACGAGCATTATCTTGGTCTATTGACATACTAAAAAGAAAAATTTGTTGAGTTGTTAGCTCTCCCATGCATAGGAACTCTTATATATAACCTACAGGTTTTGGAGAATATAAATACGAAACATGTAATAGATTAGTGTTAATCAAACAGATTGGTCAGCCTGGTTTCTTTGAAAAATAGAAAGAACCTTTTGCAATTTAGTGTTTAAGGCAGTCCCAAGTATTGTATATGACGTAGAGCATAGAATTAGTCCCAAGTGAAGACAGAAATGATCCATGTAGGTTGGTTGGGGTTTGCAGATAGGAGCATTTGCAGCACCAGACAAAATACACTGGGCACCTTCCCTCCCAAAAACAAGGAGTGGGAAGATAATGCGGAGGATTCTGAGGAAAATAGCGTCCAGGCAGTTAGATGAACTTGGAGACACGAGCACGCTGGCAGATCCAGATGTAGTTGATCAGCTTATTGCTCTTGCTGATGTCTGAAACAACAGCTATAAAGTCTGAAAGAGAAGACTAGAACCCATTCACTGCCGAATGCAGATGTCATTTGTTATGTCATTCATTCCCATCTTTTGGACACTTCTTCGGTATCTTTCTTTCTGGCTCTTGTTTTTATAGCTTAGCTTCTTCTAGTCTTGTTTGATGAAATATTTAGTTATTTTTCATTTTTTTACAGTCTTTGTTTCACTTTGATCCATGATGATTTCCCTTTTTTTCATTTTTCTTTTTTCAGATTTCATCCATGATAATTTTTTATTATTACTACTTGTAAACCAATGTACAATTGTACTCTTCAAAAATATTATTTATATAATAAGTAATAAATGGGGCTGGAAAATGTGGTTTATTTAGTTTCTTTTTACTAAAAAAAACAATCAAATAAATGACTACAGCTAGTCGTGACAAATATGTGTTATGTATAGTTTAAATGATAAGTACTACTTATATTGATAAATAAGAAGTTAAGTATATCTGACTTCAAATGTTGTTGATGATTTTGTGAAAAAAATCTCGTAATATATATATATATATATATATTTTGGCATGCAGATTGTCCGAACTCAAGCTGTGACCAAAAAAATTCGAAGGACTAGAAATCAAAAAATTCATACTTAAAAATGATTATCCGAATTTGTGACCAAATCTGAAATGATTCAAAATTGAATCTGTGTATGTCTGAAAAGATTCAAACCCGATATAATCCGAATCCATCATAATCTCAGTTCTTAAATATCTCATTAATGTTAATTAAAAGGCTAAATAACACTAAAATATAATCTAGAATTGCCTAACTATCTCAGAATTTTATGGCAAAAATTCAAATCAACCTAAAGTTTTATTGAATACCGCAACTATCCCTCAAACTATAACTTATGACCTGTGTTACGTGCAAAAAGAGTGCATTTCAAAATCTTAAATTGAGTTTTCTCATGCATTGAGAGAGAGCTTTTAACGTAGGTATAGATTCTGGGTTTAGCTTTAATTTGTTTTATATTTTCACCATGTGAACAGTTGTGGATCATCATTATTACATCTTAATTCTTAAAAGTATAATAATTCATTTTTGAAATCTTTTTATTTATGTTTGAATAAAAGATTTTATGCGACAGACATTGCGAAATGAATTTTACAAGTTGAAGAGAAATATGTGTTTTTATTTACTTTTACCGTAGAAAGTGAACAGAACATGCTTTGAAGCTTTTGAGATGTTTGATAGAACCTTTGCCTTGTCACTCTCCAAGCTAATTTTATGACAGGTTGCTAAAACAGAGGGGTGGGGTAGTATTTGTATTATCAGTTAAAAGGAAAGTGGTGTGGAATTGAACAATGTTAAAAGGAAGGAGGCCAATCCAATCCATGCGTACAACACATAAATATTTGTTCACATCATTTCATTAGGCAAGACAATCCAATGAGATTTTTTGCCTAAAAATAAAGAAAATGTTTACCCTATAATTTTCCTCATATGTTGGATGGATGGTATTTTTTGAGAAGCTCGAGGGCCCACCATCTTATCTTCATCTGTTAAAGAAAGTTCACTTTTCTTTCGAGCATAACTTAATGATTGTTCAAACTTCCTAAAATATTGCAACCATTCAGTCATAAGATTCTTTAGCTTATTGTTAAAACAAAAAATATGCAGATTAAGGGTTTAGGTAAAACTGATCACATACGTGATTAGAAGCTCATAGATCTTGTTAGCAACGTTGTTCGTTAGCATTTTCAATTCTTACTTGTTTAATGATTTAAGCAATCATTAACTTGATAATCTTTCAAAATATCATCAATCGCCAAGGCCAATTCTTATAAAGCTATCTTTTGATCCAGTTTCAACTGACTGTATTGCTTTGAAGGATGTAAACATCAACATCTCACTTTGTTAATTTAAATTAAAAATTAGGTGCTAAAACTATTGGATTTTGTATGATAGACTATTATTTCAAAAGATTTATATATCACTAATATATCATTAATATTTTAACAGCATAATTGGACAACAATAATACTTTAAACTAATACTTCAAGAGTTTAATTGAATATAATAAAATAATAACTTATCTAAAAACTTTTAAAAACTAGAAAAGATTTTTTTAGTATTTTTAGCCTTATTATCTATTTGACATATGTTATATATTTTTATGAAGATTGTGGGTACCATCACTTTACACTGAACAACACCACACCTTATATATCATAGGACGGTGTATGCATATATGTATGTATGCATGACACTTGAATTCAAAATCCTCTCTTTTTCACAAAAAAAGCCATCACCAGAAGTAGGTGTATGTATGAACGTATCACTAATTTACATTGTGAAACCAAAACACAACGAATGCAAGTTGAAGAAAGCAGGTAGGCAATATCAGCCAGCCAGCCTAAGACAAATGGAAATAACTATATGTATATATTCTACAGCCATCTTTCTCTCTATGCATAACATAAAAGATCTAGTCTGTCATAAATACATCAAACACATTCTCACTTGGGGGTGGGATGTGCTCTTCAGAATCAGATCACTCAAAGATTAAGTATTATGCATCAACAAAACAAATGATATAACATTTAAATACCTTTGCCAGCTCCAGCTGCACCCACAATATTCATTCATAATGATAGCTGTGTAATACAAGCATAAACCTTTACAGATCAACCATCTCGATTCTTCTGCTAGTTCAAGCATGTCTTTGTGCACCAGGCGGTGCTGTTGGCCTTGGAAAGTTGTAGGTGAACTCAGCATCCACAAATTTAGGGGCCTCCACATACGGGCTCTACAATGTCAAATTGTTTAAAAGTCAGGAAGGAATTAACAAATAAAAAAAATAAAAACAAAGGTTAAACCATATAAGAACAGCAGCAACATGGGCGAGCAAGAAAATGCTTGTCTGTTTCTCTAGTATTGACCTTCATTTCACAACCCCTAACAACTAAACAAGGGGCATAATCAGGGCATTTCTGAAATAAACAATTTATTGCCACAACATATGAAGGTATAAATCCAATATTTGCCTGTTTTGAACATAAGAACTCACACTCCGTTTTACGTATTGCTTTTAAGTTCAGAGTCTTCTCCAATTGAATGGATTTCAGATGTTATACATGACATGGCACAACTAATTAAAGCTTCTTGGTTCAGAAATTTGAGTTCAAAATTCAAAGGTTCTGCATAAATAAATCTAAAATTACGTTCACCTCAGTCTCTCCAACAAATTCAAATCAAATCCCAACTTCTACTGAGTCATTCAAAGATGAAAAGCCACCTGATCAAATAAGATTAAAGGTCTTCAAATCCTCATTCCACAAATGATAAACCTTAAGATCACTCTCAGATCCAAACTATAGAAAAAAATATTTCTGCTTGCCTGCCTATATCTCACGTATGTAACAGCTAGTCTTGAACAGTTATAGTGCTATATAATGAAATCCAGAATAGGACCTATAGCTATTACATGGATAAAATAAAGAGTTTATCAATCCGTATAATAACCATACCTGTGATGCCAATGTAGAATGAGATAACTCTTCCTGGTTTAAGGAGGACTTTGGTGATGCATTAGGAGAACTGCCGTCATTGCTGGGTTCGCTTCCATCCAATTTATGTCTCGCATTACTGTTTAGCACAGGTTCACTCTCACTTCCATTGGCAGACTTGGCCCTCTATATTCATACCGTAGCATTTCCAAGAAAGCTCAGAATAATTAAAGAAATAATAATATAAGAGAAACATAAAGACGAAAAAAGGAGAAAATGCGAAAAACACACACATACACACCTGGAAGATTTTACCAAGAGTTTTCAACCCTTTTGCTCGAGCTCGAAGCTCTTCCTTCTTGGCATTGTTATCTTGGAGAACCTAAAACAACAGTTTGATAGATTACCCAAAAAAAAAAAAAATCCACCAACTAAACCACTGAAATCTAACAGCCATAAAAGAAGAGACCAGTGGAACAACCATTTGACAAACATGAGAAAGAGTAGCTTCTATGTCAGCTACATTGAGCTTCCACAATGAATCAATCATCAACTTCTTGTGAGACTGCATATACTCTTCAAGCTCCTCCTCGCTGTAGTTTCCTTCTGAACTAAGCTGCTTCTTCATGTCCTCCTGCAGCTGAAGCAGAGCAATTGCACCTGCACCAACAAGGGAAAAAATGATTCAACAGAAAAATTCTACCTGTAAGAAACATTAACAGCACAATTGATTTATCCTTGGTAAGGATTGAATACCAGACCCACCTTTAATCTGACAGCAGTAGAAAATCAAATGAATTACCAATAAGGCATACTTATTGCGTAGGAACCATTGAAGTTAGCAGCATTTACTCACCTGTTGCTGCTGTTACTTGGGATTTAATAAAGTGGCCTTTGTTTCTAAACCACTCAGCGATGAACGGCACACCCAGGTATATCGCTTTCTTCCCAAGTTCTTTAGCTGCTTGTCTTGCATATATGTAACCAATTGTATTCAACATATCAACACCATAAGCTGTGAAACATATACCACAAAATGCATCACAACTAAAAATAAATTATACAAAGAAAAATCCAACAAAAATAAAAAAGGTAATGAGGAAACAAGACATACAAAACAGATATACCTATCCTAACTTAAAAATTGCTGGCATACTTCTGAACACTAAATGGTGCTAAATTGCCCCTTATATATAAGTGCTTTTCAAATTCAAAGGCCCTCCGAAATGATCCCGGCTAGATTATATCATCAGTTTTTATAATTCCCCATTTGTGGGGAAAAAAAGATGGAACCCCAATGCAAGATTAAACAGATATAAGTGTTGAGGGTGCATTTTTTAAGAGATATGGCAATTTAATTTTGTCTTCAATTTGATATTCAGGATTGCCAACTTCGGTAGTTTATGCAATATTTCAGAAGGCCAAATAATTTGAGTGCAGAAGAATCATGAATATGTTTACTAGTAGAAATTCATCCAAGAATATGAAGAAAGATTTCCAATTTCTCTCACCCTGATGCATCATTTCTAGAGAACAAGATATAGTACCTGCACTAGAAAGCCTCGCTACTTCAGCTTTCGCATGATTAACAAAGTCCTCTTTGTTTCCTTGCACATATTGATTTAGTCGATCTTTCAATATTTCAGCAAGCTTTTCTTCTCTTTCCTTCTGAACAACCTGTAGCCAAAAGCATTTTGCATGAAAAAAAAAATATATATATATATATAATATCTTTGGTATGTTGAAAGGATGCAAGCAATAGTAAATACTTGTACCATCCATGAAAAGATTTTGCTTTACTTTACACTGGTGCTACAATACTCAAAATGTCTGAATAAATTTAATCAGAAGAAGGTGATCAAATGAAAGAATATTATATTGGTAGGTAAAACATAGTTAAGGTTAATGAATAAACATTTTTATACAAATGAAAGAATACCATCAAACGAACAATTCATCATAATACTGGGAACAAATTATCCAATTTAAGTTGACCAATTTCACATAAAAAAAGCAATAGAGATAACTAAATGATTTCTTATAACTTCCAAGGTATGCATTACCTTATATATGCTGACATTAAATAGAATATTACAGGACAAAATTAACTTTAACACCTGCCTCTTGTCATTTTTATTGTCTTTCAGAAAACCATGTAAGGAGGTCAAGAACAAAAGGTTGGAAGCCATGGGATCATAATATTGACTTCTCATAAATTTAGTAGCACCTCACTTGTGATCAAAACATGAAAACAAATTTTATCACAAAAAATCAATTCCATATTTCATGAATTATTCAACAAAGTATTCGCTCAACCCTCTCGATCAGGATTGAGCAAGGTTTTATTTACCATTGACTATTGGACAACTGAACTAAGTTGGAGGCCCTTGTACAAATCAACTGGCAATGCGAGGTCTAGGGGGGTCATATGTATAGAGCCTTATGATTTAACCTAGTTATTTAATAAAACATTTCTTTTCCATTTAAAACTGATAACGAATAAATAATAAAATAATAATTACACCTTCCTTTCTCTTTCAAAATTGAAAAAGAAGAAAAAAAAGGGCGGGGGGGCAACACCTAGATCCCTGGAGATATCAAGGCCTATTGTTTTGTCATAAAATAAATTAGGACCACAATCCCCGATAAACAGAACACATGAAACGGGTGTATGTATCACCTTGAAAAGTTTGGGTGCTTTTTGGAAACTTGTAAAGTCAAAGTCAGTTTGCCCCAATCTACAGTACTACAGCATCTATGAATTACAGTGAATGAGTTCCTAAATGGAAAGAGGTGTTTCTGTTATTACCATACCACAATACCCTTTATCACCCTTAGACAACAGTCATCCTGCTAAATTCACCAAAGTACATGTTTCTGTTATTAGTTTGATTCTTCTACTAAAATTCCAGAAATCTTGTACCTTTTTTTCTAAACAATTATTTTCCCTCAATATACACTGCTAATTCATTTTGTTGGCCTGCATCAAATTTGAACCATTTTCTCCTCAATAAAATAACTGACCCACCAAGATTTTCATGCTAATCCATGTCAAAGTGGTATGAGTCAGTTCTGAAAACTATCTTACATTAGTGGACCAATTTCAATCCTACATTCAAACAATATGATAATTACAACAAAGCCCAAAGCCAATTCAACTTTATTGAATTAAAGCTCTCTTTGCCTATTATTTTAATCACTCACCCTGTCAAAATTAAATTCTTAGTAAAATACAGCATCTACATGCATAAATAAGAATTTTTACCTTCATTTTATCCTGCAACTTTTTAGCATCAAACTGCTCCCCTTCCGTGAAAATGTCTAGTGAGGCCATTGATGCCATAGCAAGTTGTCCTATATATTCCTCAAAAAGCTCACTCCCAAATAGCATTGCAAATATTGCTGCAGGATCAATAATTGCTTCACTGCAAGCAAACAAAACCATCAATGGAAGAATATTATAATTCTTTCAATTGTTTTAAATAGCGTATGATCCTTGAAATTCATATATTCATAGAATAAGAATAGGAAGCTAACGTTGAGATTCCTGATTTCCCGTAAGCATCATATGCTTGTCGTTGTGCGGGATCACTTAGTACTTGGTAAGCCTCTCCCAACACCTGAATAGAACTTTTGAAGAATAAAAATTCTAGAAAAAAAATTACCAATATCAAGATCAAGAATAGATGCAATGAACATAGGACAGATAGACTACAGCAGTTTGCACCTGACAATTACAATGTTCAAAAGGCTGCCCACGCAGCTGAACGTTTAAGCAATTTCCATCTTGGTTTTTTTGGTTCTTTTTGAGGATATTATGATATGGTCTTAATTAATGCTGACCTTAAACGGTCAGAAATGATTTCATTTTGTTGTTTTTGTTATTCTACAAGAACACTAAGATTAAGATACATGATTACCATTCTCCACCCAAATAGCTTTCAAGTGTTTCAATAACAATAGCACACAACTAAGCAATTAATGGCATGATGATGAAGGTGATTAATTCTGGCTCAACCAAGACGACAAAATTTGTAAGGAATCAATTTCCAGAAAAGAAGTTTTACTGAAATTGAACTTCATTTTTAGGATTGAAGTGGAAAATTCAGTCTTGAAGACTACGAAACACATAACTTGTGGAGAAAGCACCTGACATGGAACTGCCATTTACACAAGCGGAAGAAACTGTGAAGAGATTAATAGTATCCATGTTACATCATAGTATTCCTAATCGCAAATTTCATTTTCCAAGCACAAGTCTGACTGGTTATGCTCTTAAAGAAATGGTATGATACAAGTGATATAAACTTTTCCAATGTTAAACAACAGAGAAATTAGTAAAGCATGCCAAGCTGCAGCATTGGGTATGTTAGTGGTGCTGCTGAAACGTTAATTGCATGTAAGGTAGGGGTGATACTAATTGCAATTACTAGCAGCAGACTAGGAGAAGAGAAACCATTATTTTAACCATCAAATTTGTTTGGTCGGGTGTTGAACAAGTAAAATGCAAGACTTGCCTGAAAATTCTGTGCTGCAAGAGGATCGTTTGGGTTTTTATCTGGGTGGACCTGCCGTGCCTGAACACAAGAAACAAAGCGAAGCTTTTATCTGTATAGACCGCGGGCAATAAAATGCAAAGTTGAATGCTAAAAAAAACTGAGAAACAATAGCAAGAGAGCTGCTGCAACCCGATAGTTTGAGGAGGAAGAATAAGGAAATAACTGTATGCTATCCATTTTAAAAACCAAAAGAAAAAAAAAATGGAGAAGCTGAAAGGGGGAAATTATTAGGACTGACTGAGTAAATAAATGTAAGAAAAAGAGGGTAATTTGGACACTATCAACATTCCATAAGTAAAGGTAGGTCTGATTTTACAATCAAAGATTGAATTCCGACGGATCTACTAACATAAAATATGTAGCCTGAAAAGTTGACCAAATCGGGGTAGGGGATGGTGCACAAAATCAAAGAATAAATGGAAGAGAGAAACAATGAATGACCTTGATATAATAAGCTTTCTTGATTTCAGCCTCCGTAGCAGAAGGGCTGACCCCTAACACGTCGTAGAATTCCGTCTCCTTCACCATTTCCCGATCGAGAAGTAGCAGTAACAATGAAATTTATAATATTTGTAAAATAATCCCTTCCTACCTTCCTTGCTAGTTGTTATGGATCAAAGAAATAGGGTTTGTGTTGGATCGGAATTGAAAAAAAAAGAAAAAGAACTATAAAAATGAGGAAACGTTTGAAAAGGAGATGAGATTGAGGAGAAATATTCCAAAATAATGTTCCAAAACCAAATGGAAGTCGCGTATTTGGCGTGACTCAACTCCACGCGCGCACATCTGCCTGTGAATCTGATTCCTTAGCGTTGACTAATGCCTGCCCCCGGCAGCCCCTTTCCTTTTTCCATTTTATTACTCTTAATAACTGTTACTTAATTTTATTTTATTAAATTTCCCTCAAGCTAAAATATTTAAATAATTAAATTCAAATGAAAAAAAAAAAAAAACACCTGGGCGACCTGCTAAGTCCGCGGGTCTGGTCCGACTCTGGCCTAAATCATGTATAAGACTTTTCAAGTTTAAACTTGTCTAAAATATTTATTTTATTAATACAAATTTTTTATCTAATTTTAATTTTAAAATGCATTTAAATATTTACTACTTTTTTATTTAAAAAATTAATAAAATTAAAAATATAATGATAAAATTCAATAAATGAGAGTAAAATAATAAGATTTAATGTTGAGGAGCAACTGCAAGTCTACAATGCAATGGATGCATGCAATAGCAATGCTTTGGCTCTTCCCAAACTCCACTCTAACAACTGCCATCCTGGGCATATATTATGGTGCCAAGAACCAACAGTGGTTACAAGTTGACAGACAAGCTTGACATTTTTTTTTAATTCTTTTTCCGTTTCTTACAAAATGACTAAAAGAAATTTGATATTCGTTTTCATTTTTTTTCCTTGATAGCTAATACAACGCTGCTGAGCCAACTCCACAATTAGCCTTGCCAATTATCCTTCATTCGCTTTTACCTCCCGGAGTGCTTCAACTGCAGGCTGGCAACCAGTGCTCCCCTCCCTGCAAAGGCACATCAACTTCCACATGAGAACATCTTTACAATACCGAGACAAAATGACATATCAATGCGAGAATTACTAGAAGAAGAATAGTCAAATGACAAATGAACAAGAGTCAATATCAACATCATGAGACAAGTTCCAAGCTTGACCCATACATAGTCTGCAATAGTATGTCATCGAAATAAAATTGATATTTGTCACATTATGGGTGAATTTTATGGTAAAAGAGTAAAGCACAAGTTCTGGTAGATCAACTCGCATAAATGGATTTGTCTACATTTCTTCCTCGATAGTTGAGTGTATGGAGAGCAGACCAGCTTGTAGCTGACTGTTAGCTCATGTCAACTTTCGCTGCATTCTTGCATTTTTTTGGTTCAACTTTCAATGTGAATTATTCACCAATGAGAACATATGCAGCAAAAACAAATTATTTTGCAACCAAAAGTTTCTTCTATTAGGACAAAACAAGCTTCCGGAAGAAATTTAGGAGAATCCCTCTCATTTCAAAGTTACCATTTCATAGACCAGACATCTTCAGCAAGGCAGGTTAATCTTGCACCAAAAAAGACACTCCACAGATTGCAAATTTCAATAAAATAATCATTGCTCATTTTCTACTTCAAATTTATTCCTATACCTCGAATGCTAACTTAATCCAAATTTCAATAATGGACATTGCTACATTTTAGTAATATATGCTAAAATGTCAATCATAATGCCAACGAGGAAATATCATCCCCTTATCTTAATAAGTAAATTAGAAGTAAAACAAAAACAAATATAAGAAGAAAACAAAAGGAA
Source organism: Adansonia digitata (assembly GCA_029448705.1). Lineage (NCBI taxonomy): Eukaryota > Viridiplantae > Streptophyta > Magnoliopsida > Malvales > Malvaceae > Adansonia > Adansonia digitata. The sequence goes on from JAQSVH010000005.1 coordinate 667,568, forward strand.
GAAAAGTGGAACACACATTCAAAAGCCATAACCAGCAAGCTGTATAAATGGTAAGACAATGTAAAACAAGTACCTCTTATCACAACGTCAATGGAGAGAAAACAAAAGCTTTTGGAATCCTGGAGTCTCTACAACAGAAAATCACAGATGAGGCCAGTACCGCGAAACCTGCAAGTTTTTCACAAGTTCTTTCTTTCAAAAATGGCTAGGCATGTTTGAGTGTATGAACTAATACAACATCGTTCTATCAATTTCTTAGATTCCACTGCCTAAGTATTACATTGAATTATGTTCCACCAGAGAATTTTCCTAAGTTGGACCTCCGTGGACACTGGATGCTAACAGCTAGACATCCATATTTGTAGAAGTTGATGAAACAGACACTCACACAAAAAAAAAAAAAAGGGGGAAAAGTAAAATCCTTATGATGTATAAACATTTTTGAAGGACTTAACATATAAATGGCCTAGTGAGAAAAGAAAAATAAGAAGATAAACCTAGATTTCTAGACGTCTACTGATACGACCAAATATGTTATTTTGATGATACTTCAATTGTACAAGCTGAAATATGCATTGAGCTTTCAGAAAATGCAAACTGCCAGTGCCTACATTAGAAACGCTAAGTAAATTTTATGAATATCTCAAAAAATTGGGCGTGGACTACAAAGAGAGATAAGAAATGGGAATATGTAAATCTCTGGACTCATTGCCACAGTAAACACGAGTTGGTTTTTGCAGTGAACCCATGGTTACACAGTGATTGATACATTTGTTCCAATCTGCCTCCGGCGAACTTCCTGCAACCAGCAATGAACTACAGGATGAGAAAAGAATCACAAAAATTATTTCTGGACCCATCAAAATGACAAAAGTAAACAAGAGAAAGACAAAAGATCAACCTCCTAACCGTCCAAAAGCTTTCCGATAAGGGGTAGAGGCTTATGCCAAAAACCTAACAAGGTGAGATCCCATTATCCTAACAATTTGGTTCAAGGTCAAATGCTCCATGCAAGTAAAATTTACACACAACCAACAACAGATTGCCGGAATTATATATATATCCAAGGCAAACTGGAATTAGTACATCATATGGAGTGCTAAGAATTTGTCGAGAAGACACAGGATCAGTGTATCAATTATTGAAGAACCTTACAAAAAATTATATAAAAAAAAAGGCAAATTGATAAGGAGACAGCAAAATAGTTTTAGAGTTGAATTGTATGAGCTTCAATGCACCAAACAGAAAGTAACAATGGCTTCACTTTTAATAACAATAACTGCGAATATGTGCGTGTATGTCTGAGTAAAAGAACAAAAAAGATCCAAAACGTAAAGATGAGAGCCAAGATATAAGGTACCATTTTTGGATTTGAAGAGTGCAGCCCTTAACTTATTAACAGAACTGCCATAGACCTTAATCCCAGGCAACAGCTGCTTAATCTTATCATTCCCACCAGCGTGATCCCTGGAAATTGCAATGCTAAGAAAGAAACTCTGAATTCTTCTGGTCTTAATAGATAATATCAACTGATCAAGCATGGCAAGTAATCTTCAATTTGTGGCTATAATTAAATAATAAAAGGTTAGAAATTAAATTTGAATAGGATTAGTGATTACCAGTGGTGAGAACAAACTTGAGGATAGCTCCCTCCTGATTGGTAACTTCAACCAACTTCTCCGCCTCCGCTGGACCACCACTGCCGCCTCTTTTGTGTTTTCATCTATCAAAAAAAAAAAAAAAGACCCACGGATAGCAGTAGTTGGCTTGGAGCCTCTTAAGATTTTCATTGTCGCTGCTTTTTTTTTCCCCTTGAAATTGAAACACAATACAGCTTGGATTTGCATGAAAGTTTGAAGGAAACTAAGAAAGTAGAAAGTAGAAGAACTAGAGACTGTAATTTTAGACACCGACAGACTCGATTGATTGCAAACGTCCTTTTTTTTTTTTTTTTTTAATGCTTAATTGTAGGGACGGGCGTGAATAACTTATCATTACATGTTCAATATGCCAAAGGCCGAAAAGCCCATAGTTTGTCTGGTTAATAAACCAAGTCCAACTTCCCTTGGAGAATGGTGATAGCATAAAGAAAATTGATTTATATTTAGGATTATATTATTCATCAAATATTGTATTACCATTTAATTCTATAATAGTTATAGGAGTGATATTATTGATCTTCCACCGTTTCCTTTGTCAACTCTTTTTTCCAATTTCGGGCTTTAGATTATCGAATTGAGCCGGTGAAGTAAGCTTTCTTCCTTCCTTCCTTTTTTGATGCTCGAGAGTTGGTGCCTCTGACTGTGAATCAACAAGTAAAAAGGCTATTTCGCAGTAAAAAGGCTCCCGGTTTTCCCAGGCTTGGCTTGGGAGGGACGAGGAGAGGATTCGTTTTTGCATATATAGAGGCCGGCTGTTTACACCATTAGAAACTCTGTTTGAACCGCCCTCTTCGAAACCCCAAAAACTAAAATGTGGAAGCCCTTTTCTTCTTCAAGACTTGTCGCTGCTTTTCTCAATCTTCATTTCGATCGTCATCAAGTCAACCCCTTTGGCATCCTTTCTTCTTCTTCTTCTTTCTACACTTATAATGTTCTCCGCCAACTCCCCTCAAATCCCACTTCCTCAAGTGCTTCTCTTTCCCCGTTTCTGCTTCGCTCTATCCACCGCCGGGCTCAGACTACCACTTTGAGAAACCTTTACATTGCTAAACCCAACCCCTTTTCTCCATCTGGTTTGAGCTTCTTTTCCACTAAAACCTCTAATTCTGCTCAAAAGTTCACCAAAAAAGTCTTCCAGAACCCGGCTAATGCCTTTTCTTCCACTTTGTCGAGGTACCGCGAGGCTATTGGTTTGCATTTCGATGCCTTCATCAAGAGGAATTACTTGTTTCTTTTTGGTGCTGGGGGAGTTTTGCTCTGTGCTTTGCTCTGGAGAATTATGTTCGGTATTGCGAACACTTTTGTTGGTCTCTCTGAAGGAATGGCAAAGTACGGCTTTCTTGCCCTTTCGATTGCAATGGTTTCTTTCGCTGTAAGTTGTTTTCTTTTGCATTGTTTTCTTTGGCTTTTAACTGCTTTGTCATAAAAGAACTGATTCCATTAACTTTTTGTTTTTGAATCGTTTGAAGTTGAATGTTCACTGACACCACGATTGGATTTTTCTGCAAGACTTAACAAATGTTGCTAATTGAGTTGTTCAGACATTCATCAGTGAATGCGTATAAACTTTGTATATGTCAACTGTAATTCAATAAGTTTGAATAAATGATTTACTTTGATTTATTTTAAGAAGAGTTTCCAACTTCTGATGATATCGGCTGCATTTGGAGTTATTAGCAATAATGCATGAATCTGCATTTTCAAAGTGAATGCTCATTGATAACAAAATTTGAAAATTTAGCCGTCGATTTGATCTTAATTAATTTGGCTGTCATCAGATTGAAAGGTTTTGATTCTTAGAGGAAGAAAAGGACTAAAAAGAAGAAAAAACTTTTTCTTTGTAGACTAATGCATATCTATACTCTGCTAAAAGCAAGCATTGCTTCGTTGAAATGCCCATGGTTAGTGCTAGAATCATGAATATGGTTATTTTGCTTGTTTTGTGGATTAGTGATTTTGGCATTTTATTAGTGAATGATGCCTTACCACTTTCTACTTTATGCTCATTTCATTATCTTCAGGGCTTTTATATTCGCTCAAGATTTACAATAAATCCTGACAAAGTTTATAGAATGGCCATGAGGAGGCTTAATACAGATGCTGGGATTCTTGAGGTTATGGGTGCACCTCTTACCGGAACAGATTTAAGAGCTTATGTGATGTCTGGAGGTGGAGTTACTCTGAAGAACTTCAAGCCTAAGCTTAGGAGCAAACGATGTTTTCTTATCTTCCCTATCCAAGGTTCTGAGAGAAAGGGTTTAGTTAGCGTTGAAGTCAAGAAGAAAAGGGGCGAGGTTTGCTTCTATATCTGCTAATCTTTCTAATTACTTGGGTGGTTGGGCAGAAAACACTTCCCCTTGCTTTTTGGTCTAAGAGATGATGTGTAAAACTTAGTAGTTTGCAGTATAATTAAATTCCTTCTTTTTCTTTTTTTAAGAAAATGACATCACTGTTCCTATTTTTTACCTTGAAGAAGTATGAAAATTGTTAATCAACTCATGAATGAGTTTTTTTATGAAATTCAGATACTTATTGTTGTTATTTGGTGATTTCACTAAAACTCAACTGTTAAGGCCCCTCTCTCTGTCAATGCAAAACGCAGATGTTAAGTATAGATTCCATAGCTGCTTCATTTTAACTGGTTAAACTGTATTTTTTATCTTTTTTATTAACCCATTACGTAATAGAGAAAGTCTCCTTTGGCTATCCACTTTCAATGAGACAGCAAACCTTAGATTTTTGAGCTAGTGCTTTTTAAGCATGTGAGATGTGACCTTGTGAGTTTTCCTTGAAGGTCACTGATTTAGATACCCTAGAAATGATTTCTTCTTTGCATAATCTATTGGCCATGTTTGGACTGTTACTTACTATTATGATTTTTCTTCTTGTAAAAAATTTTGTAGTTTTGAGAACTCAAATTGAATGTTAAGTGTTAACGTTACTTGGAACTCAAAACTGAAAGCACGAGCTATTTTTCACCTGCCTTGTTCTCAAATATTCATTGATAAGCTATTTGTATGCAATATGCTTTATTCCTTGGATATTGAAGCGGGAGAGCCCCCAGGAAGCAGAATTCAAAGTCGTATATCTAATAGAGAGCATCTTTCTGTATGTCATCCAATTATTTAAGTACAGATGTTTTTGTTGAAAATTATGGGAAATCTCTTCTCCTTTCTTCTGATAAATGATAGAGAGTTAGCTGACAAAGTGGTTTCTCTCTGCCATTCTTTGCAGCAAGTGAAATATTTTATGTCTAATGGACACTGTTCCATAAGCCATTTCTTGGAACATATAAAAGCTTTCTGTTATGGTTCTTAGGCTCACCCTTTGCTCTCTTCTGGCACGAAACCTTAAACACCCCCATTCCCCCCCAACCCCCCCAAAAAAAAAAAAAAAGAAGAAGAAGAAACAGAATATGGTATATATTATATGCCACTTTAGAAGTACTGATGGCCTATTCCTGAATTTCTGAGCATTTGTTATTTTTATTTGCAGTATGATATGAAACTATTAGCAGTAGATATTCCCATGGCATCAGGACCTGATCAGCGGCTATTCCTGATTGGTGATGAAGAAGAGTATAAGGTCGGTGGTGGATTAATTTCTGAGCTGAGAGATCCTGTTGTGAAAGCAATGGCAGCAACCAAAGAATTTGATGATCTTGACCAAATTGAGGAAGAGGAAGATGCTGAACAAGAACTTCAAGAGGCTGAAAGAAAGCGCTGTGAAGAAATTGAAAAGCTTGAAAAAGATGGCAATCAATGATTGCTAGCTAGATTTTGTTCTTGCTTCTTCTCTCTGAAAGTTTGCTCGAGGTTTGATAATGCCAGATAGATTGAGTTGACGAGGACTGACCTGCATTATATTGCTTGGGGCCATTGTGTTGAAGTCAAACGGCCCTGTTGAAACAAATAAATCCTACATTTGAAGCACTGTGCATAGTAGGACATACAGTTTTTGCTATTTATATTGTTCATCTTGCCGTGTTGAGAACATTCAGTCTTTTATGATGCCCTATTATCAAGCCATTTCCTCCAGTGACTCCTTGGACAGGCAGCTCTGAATAGATATTTGTTTTGAGGCTATTGCATTTGCGAGGAAGCCATTAGTTTTATCCGAAGGGTTACCATGCTTTCCATTGTTTCTTTCTCTCCAAGCGAGTTTCAGCACCAGAACTGCAAAAGTTTAGCCCCTCGGGGGGTGTTTTGCCCATTGGAGCAAAAAAGTCCTAGCCCCCAGTTCTTTAAGCTTGAGATTTCTGCAAAATATTACTCCAAAACTCAGAAAAGGGGCAAATAAAGCGATGTCATCCATGATTTCATCATTATAAAGGCTATTTTTGGCAGATATGATTAATTTTAGCTTGAATGCTTGATATCAAGAGTCATATGTGTCGTTGAGTCCACTCTTACCGGCGGGCACAGAGGTTGGCTGCGGCCTTGACCCACCTTGCTCCGCAAAATTTTTTATTTTTCAAGGATTTTTTAATTCAAAAAATTATCAAAACTTATTTGGCCCCAAAACTTCATAATTTGACGTTTATTGTGACCTCCAACAAGAACTTCCTGACCTTGTCCTTGTCCACTCTATTTCTTATCTCGCTCCGTGGGACTGGGGACTACTGTCAATTGATTTTAGGCATGCATTGCTCTAGGAGACTTTCATTATTTGTGATTCCCCTCCAAGAAACGATTGGCAAAGCTGCCGCCTATGCTAAGTTTTATGCGTTTATATCGCAAGCCAGCAAGGATAGGCGAGTTTTGGGTAATGCAAGTGTGGACAAGGCCTAAAAACTTATCTAGAAGAAGAAATGCAAATCATTCCGTAATTGGATTTGAGTGATCAAAGATTTTGGTGTCTAGCACTTTACTTCATTAGATCTAATGCTGTTCGTAATAACAGCGTCCCAGCATGTGAACTGAACTTGGCTCTCTATCGAACTGCCAAGCCCCCCGTTTTACTAATACATAAACCAAAGCAATCAACAACAAATTCTCGCAGATTCAGTCACCAGCAGTACAGCCTAGGGTGATGTTATTGATGTTACTGTAAGATGCTAAATTAATAGCTTGGTGTTAACGGCTAACTACCCTCTCCCATTTACCCCATTGTGGGGTTCAGTCAACTTAAATTTGAATACTTCTTCAATTCCCTGCCTGGAATCTGCATCATGCCTTGCTTCATTACTCACTCCTAGCTAATCGAGTGGAAAAAGAAAATGACTCCTAACCAGAAAAAGCTACCGTTTACATCCTACCGCCCCAGGAAGCAAGCTGCCAAGCTTTGCCCTCTTAAGGACAAAAATGAAATTGAGAGAACCCTACCACGTGAGTTCAACTTCAAGCACTGTCTCCTTTCATCCCAAAGATGATTATTGGCATTGTTGTTGGTTATCAAGTTAAATCAAGGTCTAAGTCTTTGTAATAAATTCTCCCTGTTTTTTCAGTTCATCATTATCTTTTTGAAGATGATCCAAATTCATGATAATGTACTTCGGACCATAAATGAAGAATGGTTTAAAAGACATTGAAATGGGATACCAAAAACTTTCTATTTCAAATTTAAATGTCATGGTTAAGTCTGCATGATTGGTTCACTTTAAATCCATCAAAATTAAAAAGAGAAAATCACTTTAGCTTTTTATAAATGTAAAAGAAGTAGCGATAAGGAAACCACAACTTTTGTGACTAGTGGTCCACTGCAATGGCCACGAAACCCTTCACCCCTTTTCCTGGATTCTGCCTACAGCACCAACAACAAACAAAAAAAAGAAAAAAGGAAGTCAAGGGATAAAAATCTAGTTAAGCCCTGTGGCTATGCATGTACAACGTTACTTGATTCCTATTTTCTATGTTATACAGATTTGGGATGAGTGTCAGATGCAAGTATACTCATTTTTTTAATTTTTCATATATTTCAAGGATTGCACCTCTATACCCATGTCTAAATACGTGTTGGACACAAGTGAGGGACATGACTATTTCAAGAAAAATGAAGAGTTGGACTAACATAGGTTATTTTTACAAGGCAAAACCTCTTATTGTTGAAGTTTTAATCAGTTTGCTTTGCTTCATTACAAGTTAGTTCCACCAACCTGGCTATAGTCTCGGAAGCTAGTAATTGACACCGCAGCTAAATTTGATTTGGTGCCGCTAGCAGCTGATTCTACTGCATTAATAATTTTGATATCAACATTAGGACTTCAATATCTAACATAAATTGTAGATCTCCAAAATACATTCAGAGAAAACCAGATGCTTCTCAGGAAAAATCCTACTCGTAAATCATGGAAAAAAGTAATGATTTACTGATGGTAGAGAATGAGGTAACAGATCTCAGGCTTACGATTCCAGAAGTGGTGATTATTGCTCAGGTAAATCGTAGAGATTAGAGATTAGTGATATGATTCATTCTTCAGATCAGGCTGTATGACAGTTTACTGTATTTATGAGGCCAAAATTTACTTATGGAAGACTACACTCTTTGTTGTAAAAACTGTTTTGCTCTTGGAAGTCAAAAGTATCATAGCACTGAAAATTGAAAAATGTCCTGCGCAGTAGCTTCCTTTTACCACTTACAAGAAAAGGGTATTAACAGCCGAAGCATTTTTATTTATCATCAAGCAATTTTCTTTTCCTTTAACGTTCTTTCCCAGTGAGCTTCCTTATCCCATTTTTAATTGAGTTGTGCCCTCCCACGAGAAATTTGCTCCCTAGCCCTCAGCCTACATCCAACGGTCAAGGAAATTAATTACATAATATATATATATATATATATATATACACACACACACACACACATACCATTAACATAATGAGAGATAATGCATAAGTTGGTGACACCTATATTGCAGGGGAGCTAAACAGATTACTTTTCATGTAACAAGGACTTCTCTTTACTGAACAAAGAATATTGCAACTTTTGCTTTTTCTTTATGATGATGCTTTTCCTTTTTCCTAGTATTCTTTTCGTACCAATTTGCTTTTGAATTTGAAAGACCTCTTTCTTCGTTTCTTTTAATGTCTTTTAAACCTGTAAATGCTTGTAAAAATTTTTTTTAACTTGGGCCAACTTAATTTTCTTCTTAGAGCTTTGTGGTACTAATGCAAAAAAGTCCATCTTTTATGTTATGTTTTTGCAAGAAATTCAAACCCCAAATTGTGTAGAACTAGCATTGTGCTAACACTGTCAATGACTGCATAATTTGCTTTAACGCCTTTCAGTTGAAAGGATTGCATAGTTTATGAGCCTGCCTCCCTGATGCATGTTCAGCTCACAATGTTGCATCGTTTTCTATAGCTGAGCCAGGAAAGCAGCAGAAACTCGTCAAGCAGACAGGCATAATTGCTGAATCTACGTTCTGAAATAATGTCCATGAAGTTCCACCCCTTCATTGTCTTGCTTACCTTCCTTGTCCTTCATTTGCCTCCCCATAGATTTCCTCAGGTTGTGGCAGACCTGAATTCTGACAGGCAAGCCCTTCTTGAATTTGCTGCTGCTGTCCCACATGCCCGAAAACTGAACTGGAATACAACTTCCCCAGTTTGCAAGTCTTGGGTTGGCATAACTTGCAATATAAATGGAACGAGTGTGACTGCCATCCGTCTTCCAGGTATTGGACTTTCTGGCACCATTCCATCTAACACCATAGGAACGCTTAATGCTCTTAAGATCCTCAGCCTTCGATCCAACAACCTCAATGGAAATCTTCCTTCTGACATTCCATCCATTCCTTCTCTCCAGTGCCTGTTCCTCCAATACAACAACTTCTCTAGTGTCTTCCCCACCTCCCTTTCCCCAAGGTTGAATGTACTAGATTTTTCCTACAACTCATTCACTGGAACCATTCCAGCTACACTTCAGAATTTGACACGACTAGTAGTTCTTAACCTCCAAAACAACTCCCTATCTGGGGCCATCCCCAATCTCAATCTCCCAAGTCTCAAAGTTCTAAATTTCAGCTATAATAACTTGAGTGGCTCGATTCCAAGTTCCCTCAAAAGGTTTCCTTCTTCATTCATTGGGAACCCCTTATTATGTGGTTCGCCTCTAAAGCATTGCTCCACGGTCTCCTCTTCACCTTCTCCTTCTCCGACTTATGTTCCATGCCCACCAACAGTTTCTCGAAGTCAACATGCTACTTCCAAAAACAAACAAAGTGCTGGCTCTATCATTGCAATAGTAATTGGAGGCTTAGCATTTCTGTGTCTACTGCTAGTAGTGATCTTTAAACGCTGTTTGAAAAGGACAGATAGCGGGAGCAGTGGCATGCTGAAGAGAAAAATCACCGGAGGTGGAAAGAATGAGAAGCCTAATGATTTTGGAAGTGGGGTACAGGAAGCTGAAAAGAACAAATTATTCTTCTTTGAAGGATGTTCTTACAACTTTGATCTTGAGGATTTGTTGAAGGCTTCAGCTGAAGTTCTTGGTAAGGGAAGTTATGGAACCACCTATAAAGCTGCTTTGGAGGAGGGTACACAAGTGGTCGTGAAAAGATTGAAGGAAGTTGCGGTTGGGAAAAGGGAGTTTGAGCAGCAAATGGAAGTTCTTGAGAGGGTTGGACGACATCCAAATGTTGTACCACTTCGCGCTTATTACTATTCAAGGGATGAGAAGCTGTTAGTCTACAATTACATGCCGGCCGGTAGCTTGTTCTCTCTCTTGCATGGTATGCTTATCTCAACATCATCCTCCAATCTCCATTAACACCATATCGGCACTATTAGTTTGCTGAGTAGAAGAAGAATATAGTTTCTTTTCTCTTGTCTTCTTCTCTATTCTTGCAGACCGAAATAAGGAATTACAATTTGAGTAGTGCAAATCCTAGTATTTAAGTAATTGTTTTTCCGGAGATACTTATAATTTGCTTACTAGAAGTAGAAGGCTCGAATGAAGATTTTTAAATCACCTGGAAGATCAAAGATCTTATTGAAAAAAATTTACCACACATCAGAACAAACAGGATGGATTTGCCCTTCAGTTAATGCTTAATGCATGCTGGGCAAAATTACCTTTAGCTGACGCAGGGCTCGTCAAGACTGATCAAAATGTTTACTATGCAGTGTAACTGATCAATAATCATTGAGGCCCCCACAGTTGCAGAAGAAAATGAAATGCCCTGCTTACTTTCATAGTAAAACTGAGTTGACTTAGTGAGAAATCTAAAGAATTTATAGCAATACATTTTTCAATTGGCCGCCATAATCCGTGAATCATTTTACTTATGCCAGTGCCAAAAAAAAAAATGTACTAGATTACCTCAGACATGCGCAGTGGCTGAACATGGTATCAATATTTGTAAGTAAAGTTGACATCCATAAGCAGAACCAGTTGAGCGTACTTCATCTCTGACATGGTTATGCATCTCTGATTCCATATGATTTTTTTGTTCTTCTTATAAATATTTCTTTGTGATTATAAGATGCAAGTTCTACAACTAGGACTCATCACCTTGAATCACACTAGTATTTACATGGAACTTCTCATTTACATGAAATATCGAAGTAATCTACTGCAAAGTGTTGATGTAGAATCGGTTGTTTGTTACATTGGTGGAAATTTGTTTTTAGTTTCACTTATTTGTGTGTCTGCAATAATGATAGGAAACAGGAGTGCAGGGAGTACTCCACTGGACTGGGATTCAAGAATGAAGATTGCCCTTGGAACTGCTAGAGGAATTGCCAACATTCATACAGAGGGTGGTGGTAAATGCACCCATGGCAACATCAAGTCCTCGAACGTCCTCCTCGGTGATGAACTTGAGGCTTGTGTTTCTGATGTTGGCTTGGCCCCTTTAATGAATACTCCTATAACCATGTCTCGTATAGTAGGATACCGTGCTCCAGAGGTGATTGAAACTCGTAAAATAACTCAAAAGTCTGATGTTTACAGCTTTGGTGTCCTCCTCCTGGAAATGTTGACTGCAAAAGCTCCCCTCCAGCCTTTGGGGCATGATGAGGTGATTGATCTTCCGAGATGGGTCCGTTCGGTTGTGCGGGAGGAATGGACTGCTGAAGTCTTCGATGTGGAGCTGTTGAGATTCCAAAGTTTCCAGGAGGAGATGGTACAGATGCTTCAGATTGCACTAGCATGTGTGGCAAAATCGCCAGAAATGCGTCCAAAAATGGATGAAACTGTTAGAATGATAGAGGACATTCGACAATCTGAATCCAAGAACCGGACATCCTTAGAGGCTGAATCAAACATCCAAACACCATGATTTGCAACAATACTTCTGCTCTCTGGACTCGAATGTTCAATTCTCTAGTCCTTCTTAAGGTTGTTTGTCTAAACCCTTTGGGAGAATAAACTTCTTTCTTCATATGTTTTGCTGGGAAATTACTTTTCCCATATTGCCATGAACTTGACTTACAAGCTTTAATCAATGCTCTCAACCGATGATCTTGTGATGAAAAAGAGTCATCCTCAATCAACAATAGATGTTCATGCCATTGCAATACAGGATAATTTGGCCAAAAACTTGATTAATACGGAAAACTGATGTCTGAGATCAAGAAAAACAGACTTTTTTTGTAATTCCATGCCAAATTTAGCAGTTAGTTGCAGGGTTTCCTTAACTAATAATAACTAACAAACTTATTCTGTCAAAAATGGAGCATGAAATGGCAAAAACTCAGGAGTTAGACATAGACATAGACATACTCCATCAAAGATAACATCTCAAATCCTATATTCTCGGTTCACATCCATTGGTTCTTCTATTTCTCGTTCCTCCTCCTCCTCCTCCAACTTCCTTTTTTCTCTCTCTCTCTCTTTTTGGTTTTTTGCATGGACGGCTGTAATCAAATGGTTTCATTGAAAATGCTTTGATTACAAAGAATATCAAATCCCAAACAATCCCAAGGTAAACGTTTTTTTTTTTTTTCAATTATTCTTTATACAATGATAATCAACTTTGCCACAAAATTTTTATTCATAGCATATTTATAAGATTTCACGCAATAATCTTATTTTCCTTCCATTGCTATCCTTAATTCTCTCCATTGGAGAATGAAATCTGAAACGATAAGGATTAACAGCTCTCATTTGCAATAGGCTGTTAAGGTGGCACATTGAATTTATTGAAAATGAGAATGAGTTTTGTTGGACCATGTCCTATGAAGAGACGAAACTCTAAATCAAATGTTTTTGAGGGAAAAGACATGTAGAGTAACCAATACAGGAATCTTTACCAGGAGATTTTTAATGCAGAATTATCAAGAGATTAGAATCTTTGAGCTTTGAAATCAAGAATGATGAAAATTCAATCTTTTGCCTTTCTTCTTCTTACATGCGGGATTCATGGCAGAGTTCCTCTTTATCAGTCCTAAACTTAATTTATCATATTTGCAGGGACCTGCTGTAACTTCATCGACAGAGGTCAGTTGGGCAAATGGGACATCGCTGTACCAAGGTAAGTCGTTAAAAAAAAAAAAACATGTACGATGCCAAAAAGAATGCTTTTGATGTAAATTCTAGCGACTTTTCTCTTGTTACATTTTTACAAGCTGCAACCACTTCTGAAAGCTTCTAAACTTTAATATCCTTTGAAAGAATGTTGCCTTCTCCCAATTCTTCTTTCTTCCTGGTTTTTTTTTTTTTTTTGTTTCATTTGTTCATTTTAATTAATTAATTAATTAATTAATCTTCCTTTCACATCAGTTGGATATGTAACAAAGATAACCATCTTAACTTGATTCGTATAAAAATTGTTCCAAGTCAATAGCAAGTCAAGAAGAAACAAATGTGGTTGCACTTGCACATTGGAAAGTTTTCGCTCCTGCATACCATCTCTTCACTTGCTTAATCTTATGCTAATCATGTCCTTGCAGTCTGCTGCATAGTTCAGCTTCCCATGTTATTGACTACAAAAATGTATAATATTATGATATTATGACAGGCCATCAGTTGTTATTCACAGAATTTCTATAACTCATTCCAAACACTTATATATGCCATGGCGCCTCTACTTTTAACATGAACCTGGTCACTTGTAAAGGTTACTATTTGAGTAACTGCAGCAAGAGACTCACAGAAGTTTGCAACAGAAGTATTTTGTTTATATGTTAAACAGTCCCAAGTTCCCAAACAGCATCGATTCTGAAAAGTACCATGCAAAAGTATTTTGACAGGTGCAAAGACCTTTGGAGACAGTCATTGAAAAAGTGCCTGCAGTTGACAGGAATGCCTTGGGTTTGTTAAAGACATTGGTTTGAATAGTGTACGAACATATATGCTTCAGTGTGAAAACAAGACTATTTCATTGTTGATGTCAACAACCATCAAGAGTTCTTCTCCTAACTGTTATTATAATTTCTTAGGTCTCAGGTTATTATTGTTTCTAATCTGAAGTTCCTCGGTTTCAGTTCTTAAGTGCGTATTTTTATCTACTTGAAGTAAAGTTGTTAAATCATGCTCCAGATGATTGTTGATGGTAAATTTGGTGTATATTTATTCCATAATCCTTGTTAAATCGCTTCTGGCACACAGTTTTTGCAGTTCTTCAAATGTCCTTATGGAGACACAAAGTATCATCAGGCATTGCATGCGGAGGTTGCCAGCAAAAACGTTCACCATGTAACTACCATACAGAGCTGGGAGGCAAAACTAACAGAGGCAACCAGAGATGGAAAGATAGTAAGTCTACGATGCCTGGAAACATGAAGGCTTTGTCAGACGAGACTACAAGTTCTAAATCATGATCCAGCATGTCTAAATTATGCAATATAGGGAGGCTAACATCCCAGTTTGAAAATACACTTGCTTTAATTATATGTTTCATCATTCGGCAGATATTGATCATTGATATGCATCAGGTGTCTGCATTTTGTCTTTCTTTGCTATTTCTTTAAAGAGGCTTCTTGGCCTATATTTTCTACTGCATGAATAGATATGGGCCCCTAGCATGCTGATAATGATATGAGATTTGCTTACTTTCTTATCACTTGCTTGGTTCTATATTTCAAGTTCTCCAATGGCTTGCATAGACATTCCATAGATTGTTCTTTGTCAATGGAATGCATCTGAAAATCTCCAGCTTTTATTGAGCCATGAAACTTATATGCAACTATTGCCATTTCTTTCATACATGCTAACGATGAACATGGAAGTCGTTATATACGACTACTACCATTTAGAGCCACTTGAAATTCTCACTTCATCCCGGTCTAATTTTCTCCTAACTTTTCCAACAGCTTGTTGCAAATTTCAGTGCACCATGGTCAGGACCTTGTAGATCAATAGCACCAATCTACTGTGAACTTGCTGATAAATATCCTTCTCTCGTGTTTCTAACTGTGGACGTCGATGCACTTGCAGTAAGTGAAAACAATTTTTTTTAATCTTAATAAAGCTCTCCAAAGAAGTAACTTTTTGCATAACATGACTCTTCTCTTTATAGGAAACGCCATTTTCTTCCTTCAAATGCAGAACTTCAATTTCTTAATAAATTTGGACCTGTACCTTAACTCTTACCATTATAGAAGGAGAAATATATGAGTTAGCCCCACCTTTTATCCCTGCGTTGTATAAAATCGTTGTCTTGAATTTCTAGTGAATGTCTAAGAGATGAGCTGATGGCTTATGCTGTTCTTAAATTATACAGGAGTTCAGCACTACATGGGATATCAGTGCTACTCCGACATTCTTTTTTCTTAAAGATGGAAGGCAGATGGACAAATTTGTGGGTGCTGACAAGGTACAACTCCGAAAGAAGATTGCAGCAGTTGCTAATGCCGCCAGCAGGTCTTGAGTTGACAGAATTTTCCATAACCCAATCATAGTTTTTCTAGCAAAGCTCTCAGCCTAATCACCTCTTCTCCAGTCCTTAACACCATGTTTCGACAGATGTTAGTAAAGCAAAAGAAAATGAAGGGTTTGTGAAGGAAAGGAAATGATACACCTTTCTCTTGTTCGAATAATTGAAATGTTTTATGGATTGGAAAGGAAAGTAAATGAATGTTAGTCTTCATCTTTTGATTAAAGGGTGAAAATTAAAAGAAAAGAGAGGAAAAGATACATTACAATATATATTTTTCAATGATTTCTTTGTAATAAAATAGCAATATAAACATTACATAAAAAATTATAAAAATATAAAATAAAATAAAATACATTCATATTAGGGGATAAATAAGGTAGCCAAATTAATCAAAACAAAAGTTCACGTTGTGATTAATGCACTCATTGTAAGCCTTGTTGGTAAACTTATAGTCTCGCCTTTAACCAGATGAATGCAAGTCAAGACTGGCCTGGTATGTTAAGATGGTGAGATAGCACTTTTGCAGGCATTGACAAGCGCTTTTCCATTGTTGAAATGGACTTAAAATCACATTTCTGGTAGGATCTTTATATATGTATGTAACTTGCTTGATTTTTCCGCATGTAAAAGTGATATGCATAAGTACAAATGTTAATATATATATATGTATGAATAAATAATGAAATTAGGAGAAGGCATCTCTGCAACTCATTTATATATAAATATATATTATTAATAACTCATAGTTGTTGACTGTAAAAACACCACATTCTCAGCCTTAAAACTAATTCATATATTCTGAAAACAATTCTATGCATATGGTTGATGGATTTTTCAGTATGGTTGGGAATGAAATTTAAAAATTCCAATTATCTTTGCTCAAGCGGAGAAGGCGGGTGCTTCTTGATTATTGCCAAGCAATTATCTGCAGGCCTTGAATGTGGTATAATTTTACTCTGAGGATAAAGCCGCTCTAGCCTGCATTGCAACATCACACAACAACAACAAACCACAATAACTTTGCTAGTTAGTTTGGTTAGTAATATCATATTCTTAAGAGAGATAAGATTAAAGCAGAGTGCTTAAAAGGCATTGTTGACCACCAAGCCAACCAATGAATTCATACCTTCCATATTCATTGCTGATTGTTTGTTTATGAATTGTGAAGATATAGAAGTTCTTTCCCCCATTTTAAAAAAAAATTATATGTCAAAATGATTTGTGAATTAATAATACTATTATGTAAGATAAACCAACATTGCAAAATAACTTACTGATAGTTAAGGAGAAAATGATGCCGAACAATAGCAATTTCAAGCTTGGCAAGATCATTTCCAGGGCACAGTCTGCTTCCTGCTCCAAAAGGAAGGAATGTTCCAGCTTTGGCATTAGACTTCTGCACACAATTAATTTTAAATTAAGACTATTACATTAATTAATTAATTAATAGGCTATGATGTAACTTATGGTCCTTGAACAGACATTCATACATGCATATAAAGAAAATGTTAAGGAAATATGAAAAGCATTATGAAACTTACATCCCATCGAGAAGGATTAAAGTCTTTTGGATTTGGATAAATCTCAGGATCCAAGTGAATGCTTCTAAACCAGACTAGCACTTTCCGTTCCTTTGGAATAGTATAACCTGAAAAACCAACAACTTCGTTTATGATGTAAAAATATCACTATGTATTGTCCTGGGACACAAATATATTTAACATCAAAACTGACAGCTTAAATTGACTTCTGTTTTTGCCTCACAGAAGACCATAAGTGAGAATGTTATCAACCGAAGTGTTTCATCAATCACCTTCATAAATCAAATTAAGGAGTGAAATGAAGGGTTCCAAATTATATTTGACATCCAAAAATTCAGTTGAAGCCATAAAATTAACTGATATAACAGAAGTACCTTAGAAAGATATTCCATTTCTCGAATTTCCTTGAGCGTTAAACCTTTGTAGGTTGGTGACCTTTTTTTCACAATCCTCTCTTGCTCTGCCTGTATACGATATTGTCAAGTCTAATGAAAAAAAGAACAAGAAAGCTCTAAGAATGCTCAAAAAAATCTAAAAATTTAACTACACAAATAAAATGTTTACAACATCTAAATTATGCTACCTTTGCTTTTTCCAGAAATTTTGGGTGCTGTTGCAGGAAAATAGTCGCCCGCATTGTAGTATGACCGGAAGATTCATGGCCTGCATTCAGTTACATTAACATAATATCGATGATTTCCTCATCATCCAGTGTTTCACCTTTGTTGTCTTTCATGTCCATCAAGGCATCCAACATGTCTTGCTTCTTTGTGGAGGTATACATCTTCCTCTGAATTTTCCGCTCATTCACAATAGATTGAAAAGCTTTCACAAGGCTTTTCCAGGCCTAAAAGAAAGAAAATGCATTTCTATATAGCGTACGACAATCAACTTCACACACAAGAAACAAGATAGAAAATCTCACCTTGAGGGCTTTATAGTAAGCAAATCCTGGGACATTGATTGCCATGTCTCTAACTCCGTAGTTTAGAGTTGTGCATTACCTCTCCAAAGTTTCCATTACCTCTTCACTTTCTGAGCTTAGGAAAATATACATTATTATCCTAAAAGTGAGTTTTCGAAGTTGCATGAAGAACTCAATTTCTCCCATTTTGGACCATTTGTGCAAGGCAGATATCACAATCTCCTCGATGTATGGGATGTACATGGACAGTGCTTCATGGCCATTGACAGAAGCTGCAGTTAAACGGCCGAGACGCTTGTGTTCTTCGTAAGAAGTGCCAATAAATGATTTTTTTCCAATGAGCTCCACTGTGGAAGTAGGCCATCCAGGCTTAAATGCATCATCATCATTTAACACTCTTTTACATGTTTCGGGCATTGTAACAATTACACTTGGGTTCTCAAACATGAAGGCCTTATAGATTCCAATGTGTCCAAATCTGCTTTTTTTTTTTTTTTTTTTGGGGGGGAGGAAAAAACGGCTATTAGTACATTGGGAATGAGCTAGTGGATCAATGAATTAGTCATGAATGATGTAAAGAAACGGTAAGTATTTGACAATTTTGATCATTTATAATTTGTTATATATGCTTAAAGAACTTGACAACTATACTCTGATTCGTACTAACAACAAGTATTCACCAATTTATAACTAATATTTATTATCTTATAACAGTATTAAAGCATGTATTTAACTGCCTAAAATATTCAAGCTTCCCCGGAATGTAGATATTTGCCAGGCTAGGGCGTTGTGCTTAGGAGAAAGAGAAAATAGTTTCAAAATTCTACATATAGCGAAGTGGAATCTGTGTTAGCAAATAGTAATACTAAAAACATTATAGGAGGCAACACGAGAGCCAATTGCTTCATCCCAGACATGAGGTGGTGGGTCTAGAAACAGAGTTGACGGTAAACTCACATCACATGGACATGGTGTCAAAAACAGGCACAGGTATTTTTATGTGAATGAAAGGTTGGCATAGGACTTGCTAAGATGTATGGTGAAACGTGAAGCATTGCAGGCCAACTATGATGCTAGCTGCATCATATACAGGATGGTCCTCTTGAGTCACGACGCCACTATGCTAATATAGCATCTATGAATGATAAATTGATCATGTTAATATATATATATATATATAGCAACTAGTACTTATTAATTGACAAAGCCAAAGCCAAAGCCAGAGCAATGTATTACTCAAAAACTTATGTAACAGAAAAAATGACAAATGAAGCCACCCTCTCAATCAAATCAAAGTATGAAAGGAAATATTTTGAATTTGAATTACGTCTCTCAATTCCCTTTCCAATCCATGCTCACTAAAGTATTCCTCCAGCCCCAACAATTTCTATTTGGATTTTCCTTTCCCTGCCTAATTGCCATTTTTATCTGGTGGAGATAAGCATTTCCTGAGATGGGTGTGTCTGTGTGTGTGTATATATATAGACCAATATATATGTAACTTTTCTTTTCCTTCTTATTGGTACACATCAACATATAATTAACACAGGAAGCAAATAGAAAGAGAGCGGTGATGTAAATAAAGTACCTGGAAACAAAAGAAGCGATGAAGGAATCGGGATCGTCGGACCTGAAGGCTCAGAGAAACGACCGCATGTTGCCAGTGAAAGGCCACCCCAGATCCCCCGGCAGCAGAGAATACTGCTTATCGCCCAATCGGGTTTCATACACCCAACAATTCACTCTCTCCAGGACCCATTTTATCGACGCAAAGGCAGCCAATATTGCTGAGAGGACCATCCACATCCAGCTGATGATCTCCATTATAGCTCAAACAACCAGTACTTGAATATCAAACTTGATTAAACTCCTCTCAAGGAAGTGATGAGTACTCTTTGCTTCGCTATAACCTACGCTCTCAGCCGCTGTCAAATTTACTATATATAGTATTACAGAACGGTAGAAGTCAGGAGCATTAATGGAGAGTGGCAGAGAGAAATGAAAGCAAGGGCACAACCATGATAGTGAAAGGCAAATAGGGAAAGTATGCTGGTACTAAACTAACCTTCTAAAAAAAAGGGACTAAAGAAAGACGAAAGAAAGGACTGGGACTAGGAGACAGATCGAGCGGGCAGCAATAATTTTAGAATCAGTCCAAAATAATGAAAAAAGTAACTGAAAAAGAAAAAGCAATTTAAGCGAGCAAATTCAATCAGTTTCAAGAATCGAGTTAAACTGATCAAGAGAGTAACCACCTGTATTTTTTATTTATGTATTGGATTAACTCTGTGTCATTTGTTGGTGATGTTTGTTGTGCCGCCACCACCACCGTTGAGGTACTTGAGAAGGCGAGGAGGAGAGGACATTTCTGTTGCCACAACCGCACCAATTGAAGGCATGGGTTTTGCCAATAGCCAGAAGGGGGTCGAGAACACGAGCCATCGAGGGGCCAAAAGACCAAAACAGGGGAGTATGGGAGATCGGGAGATTGACTGTGTGGTGGGTGTGGGTGGTTCTGTGGCTTTCAAGGAAGAAGAGATTGAACAAAAAATGAGTGCCACGGTTGAGGGGAATTAAAAAAAAAAAAGAAAAAAGAAAAGAAAGGAACCAAAATTAAAAAAAAAAAAAAAAAAATTGATTTTGCGTTTTTGGCGGGCGGCTTTCTGGGTTGGGGAAAGCGAAATGAGCAGAAGAGGTCTTCGGAGTCGATGCTTTGTTGCGTGAGGGTAATTGGGTGGATTGAGTCCATTTTAGACCCGACTCAACCAATTCTATGTTTTTCAAATTCATTAATTTTTAAATTATACATTTATTTTAGATGAACATTAGTTGAATTTAAATATAATACATTTATTTTATTAATTTGTAATTAATATTTGAATTTTATAATGATTTTTGTTTTTTTTTCAATTTAAATAATTAAAGAAATTATATATATGCCTTAACTAAATCATGAAGAGATAAAAGAAGATAAATATTGGCTTTATTAATTTTATAACTAAATCCCATCAAGGTTTTAATTTTTTAATTTTAGATTTTAAAGCTGATTATAAACCTGAGCAGCTGAAATAATTGAAATTTTTGTACCAATATTGCCATCATTCAACTTCATGTTACAGTTACACGTGCAAAGCAAACTCCAACAATGACAGGGCAACATTCACTGGGATAATTGCATAGCAAATGTATACATATATATATATATATGTGTGTGTGTGTGTGTGTGTCGAAAGCATCCTCTTCAATAGCTTCATTTCTGATTCATAACATTACTTTATCCAAAAATTAAGGCACTTTTTTTCCTGTTTGATTTATAGCTCAAAATTCAATTCAACTCAAAGCTCTAACTTAACCCAAAGTTATGCAGCCTGACCTAAATTACTTAATTCAGTAAAATTAAAAAGCAAAAAAAAAAAAAGTCTCATATAAGTCAGCATGAAAAATTCAAACATAAAAAATAATAATAATAATAAAAAAGAAATAATGAAATCATAATCAGATGTGTGCAGCTTGAAGTTAAAGCCCCACCCTTTCGTTTAAAAAACATTATTATCCATAATAATAATAATAATAATAGAAAGTAAAGATGGCAATTCCAAAGGCCAATCGAAGAAGCAATTCAAAGTTAAATATTTGATTATCCAACAAAATAACAATGATTCGAGAGACAACAACACTAAAAGACCAGAAAATCTATAAATTCAGGGAAAAAAGGAGAGACCTTTGGAAGATTGCAGAGCCAACGCGGAGACGACGGCTTTCGTGAAAGAATAAATCTTTACTCACCGGAAGACGAGGAGAGTTGAGTATCTTTACTTTCTCTGTTCTACTTTGATAAATCCAATTTGAAAAAATTTGAAAAAAAAAATTTATTCAAACTGTTAAAATAATAAATTAGTTAATTTATTTAACATAATTTTAGTATGTTAATTAATAATTGATTTCTATTTTCTTATTCAGTTTAACTCTTAATATATAGATACTTATTTGTACTAATACTTTTATAACAATAACATAATAACAATATAAAAAATATAAGAAACTCTTTCTCTTCTCTTCTCTCTTTTCTTTCTTGTCCACCAATCTAAGATTTCAACATGGTATCAGAGCCTCGTCCAAAAAAAAAAAAAGAAGAAAAAGATTTTTGGGCTTCCTCTATGTAGGGTTTTGTTTTCTTTTTAGCTAATTTTCGAGATCTTCAATCCGTCTTAAAGCAATTTGGTTAATATCAAATTATTCTTCTTTTCCTGAAGTTCATAATAGATGAAATCCCACTCCCAAAAACCTATTCACACACCCTCACGTGATGTTGAAATCCGCTGCTAGCAAAACGCAGTTTTCCAGATTGTGAAAGTAGAAGATAACCAAAACGACGTCTTTTCAGCATTCAACAGTCATATCAAACAGCCGCATTATCATTCACGTAAGCAATGAAGCCGAGTCATAATCTACATCAGTAGGCCACGACAACATACACGTCAGCATAAAGGAGGTCCAATCATTGATACATCATAAAAAATGTCGGCACATGATGGTCCAGTCATTACCACTCCATCAATAAAGGTGGCTGCCACATCATCACACGTGTCCGATCTCTATTTGTCCACACGTGTTTCTCTGTCATTGCTA
>JAQSVH010000005.1:777894-794961 GCA_029448705.1 Adansonia digitata
TTGAATTACATTCAAATTTTTTTATGTTGCAATTAGAGATATTGATGAGTTAAGTCGAATTGATTAGAATAAAAAAAATAATATCTAGATCCTGTCTATTTTGGGTTGGACCAGATGAGTTGTCCCACCGTTAAACACATCTTAAAAAGCTTAAGATTAAGCTGAGGTCTTCCCCACTTTGATATAAGAATGATTTCTTTTTTTTTTTAAAGAAGATCATGAGAAATTATCTCATTCAAAGATAATGGTGCATTTAACCCATTGGAAACTCTGCAACCTTCACCCTTCCTCCTGAACTCCAAATTAAATGGGAAAGAATATTAGCACAGAGTCCCGGCGCTGATATCTTGCAAAGAAAGAGAAACAGAGAAGTTGGTAAGGAAATGCAAACCATTGTTTATGAGGGGAAATTCGCACTTGATCGTAGCGTAGAAAAACAACCAAGGATATGAAAATGGGAGAGAAACAAAACAAATAATAATAATAATAATAATAACGAACAAAAGAAAACAAGCTTTATATGAGATTTGCTCATGGAGTTATGAGTTTAAGCTTTCATTCACGCGCGGGTGACTTGCAAAAGATAACGCCTGTGACTAGCTATTGCGTAAAAATTAATCAAATCATAAAGGTTAAGTCTAATCAAATCATTAAGAATATAAAAATATTGAAAGCAAAAATACTAATCTAATCAATGTGTTGGATGTAAAATGCCATTACACTCCAAAACTGCTGTCAAAATAATAATTAGTTACAAATGATCATTATTCACGAAAATATTATAAAGCAAGCCTACTGGCAACCTATATTAACCCAGATTTTTCATTTTTTTTAAAAGAATTTGCACGAAATATCTATGTCCAACACGTATTTAAATATAAATATAACATATGATCTTTTAAATATATAAAAAAAATAAAAAATCAAATATATTGATATCAAATACATACTTATGAATCTGAGCAACATTTAAAGGAGCTTTGGAAAAAATAGATATTCATGTTCATCACTAATTATGATGGCCAGCGCTTTTACATGTTATGCTCTGACTGGAGAAGGTAAGGTAAACCGTTAGCTTCTTTTTTTTTTAGTAGGTCTGTTAGATAGCAAGTGTAAAAAAGCATATACCAAATAAAGAAAATTAGTGCTGTTTTTCTCCTGTTTGTTTTAAGGTACAATGATTATCAGGGATAGATAATTGTCTCTCCCAACCAGGAACTTAGCATGAAAAAAGCATTACGAGCTGTTGCAAAGCTCACAATTTGTAAAATCTTCGATTAGTTCTGCAACTTATATATGTTATGTTTACACACAAATGAGATCTTCAGTGCCAGTGAATAACGCAAGAAAAGTTGAAGTTCGGGCATTGTTATAATTCCATCAAGAGAGAGGAGGCAGAACGGTAAGAAGGCCGACCACATAGGGGAGAGCGAACCGGAAGTAAAATCCTGAATGTATCAAGCCGATACATAGACTATGCCCATAAGATGACCCAAGGAAAAGATTTATGGTTCAGGAAAAAGCTTAGGATATTCTAAAAGCGGCTGGTGAACAAAAGGCATGTGATTAGATCATCACAACCTATGCTATTTAAAGTTTTTTTTTTTTTAATATACTTGGAGGATCATATCTTCATATTTATGTCAAAAAACATATCTAGCACAAATGGTGAACATAAATATTTAAAGAAAAATAAAGAGTTTGGATAAGATAGATTACAACACACAATAACTATGAGATGTTACTAATTGAACATGCCATTGCTGAACATACCATCACTCTCTCCTAACGTTTTCATACAACAACCAGTGCGCAAACCATGAGACTACTCTATCCTGATGAGAGTGCAAAGCCTACATTTTGGAAAAACAGTTAAGGAATTCACCCTTTCATTATTTTTTCTTAGAGTATTGCACTCAACATCTCATTCCAAATATCAGGCACCCCAGGGAGGCACCAATGGCTGCAGTCGGATGAAAATTCTCTCGGATGCTGCCTCTGTGCTTGGTTCAAAGCTCTTCTGTATACAGAAGGATGTCCATCTCTCCGAAAAGCTGACATTGTTGTAATGTCATGTAGATATACTGGAAACGTCATTCTTCTTAATACCCCTTTTAGAACCACCAGTGGTGCAGGAACATGCGGGTGGCTGAAAAATTCGAGGGGAGTTTTCTGGTTATAGCATTTCCAACCATTTTCTCTGCAATGAAAAAAATCAGCTATGCGTTTAAGATAACATGGAGAAATGAAGGAGCTGAAAGTGACTGGAATTTAGGATTTTTGATACCTGTTATGCCTAGGCGACATACTTCTGAAGATAACTCTGGTTTTCCGAGGGTCGAGATTCAAATCTATCCATTTTGCCCATGTGGTGAGTCCTTTTTGGTATGCAACCATTGGATTCATGGTTTTATAGACAGATTTTCCTTCCATGTAGTAATCCCACCTGTATATGGGTTGTTGGAAGACAATTTTGTTATCAGTTACTACTTGCAGTACTTTGCTATCCATGTTACCCAAACTCGGAAGTGAGTGTTAAATACAGAACTATGTCCTATACAAGTATGCTCAAATTTTTTAAAGCTTTTTCATATATTTAAAAATCATACGCTGTAATCATGTCTAAATATGTGTCAAATATGAATACTTTTAGGGAAAGTGAGAGTCCAAATTACATAACTCACTACAATCTACATGCATAAAACTTTTGAGAAAATTTGAAAATGAAGAAACACATCGAATCTAGTCAAAAAACTTTGGGATCTAGTTTCAATCCTATATCTATAATAATCTTTGTCTCAACATTTTATTGGAATTTTTTTTATTTTTCTTATAACTTCATCAATAGAAAAATAGAGATGCATGGCTACACTCTGCAGAGATGGAAACTAATATAGTTGGGAAATGTTATCTTACGAACTCCATTGGTCAGAATGAGTCCACCAGTGTGCCGAGTCAAACACAAGAACATCAACTCCTCTCCAATATCTTGCATTCTCCTCAATCAAATCCAAATGCAAGAATCTCTTGTTTCCAGGTCCGTTCTTCAGTTCTACAAGCAGTGGAGCCCAAGAAAACTCAATGGATGTCTCAAAATCCTGTAAAACAACATGTTCTCTTGTTATATTCAAATGCATACCCGCCCTCCCATTTGGTTGAGCAGCAAGCAGTTGGGATTTCATATTTCAGAATTGAAAAAAGTCTTAGCCAGAATATATATCTTACCAAGGCATGGAAGGCCATGGAAAGACCATTATAGGTCACCTTTTTATGTCCTGTAGGTATAACTCCTTGCACCAGGCAGACTAGACTCTCCCATTGGTTCCTCATAATTGAATCACCTACCAGCATTATCCTTTTCCTTCTCATCTTTCCCAGAAATTTCAGTGCATCAAATCTGAATCACAAAATCAGGTCAATAAATTAAATTACTGGATGCCTGCCATAAATGTTAAAATAGTCCCTTGTCTAGCTAGCCCATTATATGCTAGGTCTAAATTTATAAGTTATAGCTAAAACAGCCATGAAGTTCATTCGAACCCAAAACTTAATTTAGTCAATTTATACAGTCAGCATTATGAAGATAGTCATTCAACAAGTCCGGGATTTGATAAGAAGTTGATAGTTGATGATATTATATTCAAAAGTAGGTACCTTGGAAGAGAACAACCGTTGGGCTTCCATTTCCACTTCTCATAGCCAGAATCTGGCCTTCCATTTTTTTGACAGGTGACAGCAGTACTAAGATATGGGCAGTTTGAATCATACAAAGGGTATGACTGATCATAAATCCATTTACCAACCGAGAAGTCGCATCTCGTAGGCCAATCCTGACGCCTGCTTTGCACCATCACAACTTCATTCTCTTCGGTGTTGAGCCACGACGATGACTTGCCCTGAAAGAAGCAGCAAACAAACCAACTGATGAAGACGAAAGTGAAAAGTGTTTTAGGCCTTGGATCATCAGCCATTGAAGCCAAATGAGGGAAGCTTCGGAAGTGAAGATTCCCAGCAAAGAAGCAAGCATTTCAAGTGCTTCTAAAGTCGTCAACTATAGCTTTCTTTCATTGAGGCATGAATTGCGGTAATTATGTGCACGGCCCACAGGTAAATGGAAAGTAAGAGTCTTTATTACCGATGGCCATTTCTTCTCCTTCCTAGAGAGGGCTAGAGTTTACATGTTATTAACTTGGTTATTCGTGTCGTTCGATAAGTCTGATCTATTTAGATAAAATTTTCATAAATTCGAGTTGAGTTTTAAATAAAAATTATTATTTATTAATAAAAAATTTTATTTTATTTAATTTTAATTTTAAAAATATTTAAATATTAATATAAAAATAATATTTTAATATTTTTTAAATAATTAAATAGGTCATCAAATCAACCCGAACTAAAATTAGGCAAGGTATTAAACTGGTAGTTTGATAGATTGAGCCAATCAGTTTGCATTAAAAATAATTTTAAATTCTAAAAATAATATTTTTAATATTAAATAAAATAATATAATAAATAATTTATAAAAATTTATATTTTAGGTGGTGATATGGTTTTTAAAAAGATCATAAGTTCAAATCTCAGCACTTACAAAAAAATATTTTAGAAAAAAATAAAAATCAATTTTTTTAGGTATTTTAATGATATTTTTATCAATTAAACTGACTTTAGGTCAATTCAATCATCCAATTTTATATATAATTACGGATAGACTTGACCTTCGATTTTTGATTCAACTAACTTGATTGACTTATCCCGTCCAATCTAATTTTTTCATAGATGAATAATTTTTTTTAAAATTTAAACTCTAATAATTGACTTAATCACTTACCATTAAAAATAATTATTTAATAATTTTAAATTTTAAATTTTAATATTTATTATTATTTTTTCTATTTTGAAATTATTAATTGAAAAAAAAAGTTCCTTTCAGTTGGATTACGTTGTAGCATTTGTGCTAACCAACTTCCTTATAGTTAGATTCTCTTGTACCATGTGAGCTAACCAGAATATGAGTCAGAAATTTTGATGGATAAAGTCAATTAGTTAACAAATAAAAAGATGAAAGGAGTGCAATTAAATGCGCTGTCCCGTGATCAGCGGCGTTTAAAAGCCATTCATACACATATATTGCAATACGAACATTTGCTTTTTCCCATTTCCTTGCTTTGGTAACTTCGAAGGTCAAAAGCGAAAAAGTGAAACAAAAATAATAATAATAATAATAATAATCATAATCTATCAGACCAAATGCAAACAAAGCATCCATCAAAGCATTTATGAGACCCAAGACCTACCGCTGTTTTGCCTGTCAACTTTATATTTTTTTTTCAAAAGTTGACCCAACCAATAAGGATAGGATACTTGATTATGGAACTTTCAATTACTATGTTGTTCTTCTGGATGGTATGATAGTTTCTGTTTTTTGGTTTTTAATGCAATTAAAAGGGCTTTTTTTTTTCTTTTTTATAGTCAAAGTCGTTAATATTTGATCTTAAATATTAAAATTAAGAATCTAATATTATACCATATGCCTATTGACAATTAAAAGAAAGTTTAATACAATCTTAAAAGGTAGTTTGCATTATACATGAGACTTTTAATATTTTCTCATAAATATTTGATAAAATAAGCACGGAAAAAGTTATTCAACTAGCAAAGAACCTTGCTCTAATGTCACGATAGAGAAACACAAATTCAACCTAAAAATTTGCTAGTAAGGTTGAGAAATAGTAAAATATATAATTCATATTTAGATTCAAGAAATAGATACTATAAGACTTTCAAAACTCTTTCAACAAGTACTTAATGAAATTAAATTTAAAACAAGCAAATTCACGAGCATGAAACTTAGTTTGATACTAAGATAAAAGAAATCAACCCAACCTCAAAAATTAGCTAATAAGATAAAAAGTTTAATAAGATAATTAATTTACATTCAAGTGCAAAAGATAAATAATGTGAGATTTTTTTACCCTCTCAATAAATATTTGAAGAGATAAACATCAAAGAGGTAACCCAATGACCAAGGAACCTAGCTTTGATACCACAATTAAAAAAAAAAAAAAACCTCAAACCCAACATCAAAAACTAGCTAGTAAAACAGAGAATCTAATAAGATATATATGTCACATTTAGGTATAGGATGTAAGCTATGTAAAACATTTAGTATCTTTTCTCGATAAGTACTGAATGAAACCGGCATAAAAGAGGCAACCCAGTGGAATGAAAAAGGAACTTAGCTATTATCAAGTTAGAAAACCTAAACTCAAAAGTTGATTATAAGATGAAAAATCTAATACAAGCTACACTTAAAAGTGCAAGAGGTAGGTAAAATGAAACTTTTGACATGTACAATTATTTTTATTTTACTTTGTTTTAATTAGATTTTATGTGCAATTTTAAGCTAGCATAATTGTGCCGGTATAATATTAGAAACTTTTATTTTATTAATCAGTAAAGTTTTTAAATTTTACAAATTAAATTAATAAAATGACATCTACTCCATAAAGTATGTTCAAAAATTTTTTTTAAAAAAAAACATAACACATGTAACAAATTCTTAACTGGCATATGAAGTTAAAAAATTGACCGTATCGAATTTGAACTCCTATATTGTTAATATTACTTATAAAATTATCACTAGAAGTTAGAAGTAATTGTAAAGTTATTTGGTTCATAATAAACTACAGGATGGCAGGTGAATCATTCCCGATTGCAGAGTCATTTGGTTGATAAATGTATCCAATACTTTAGAGGTAAGTGAACAAGAACCGGCCGGCAGCAGCTAATTCACATGAAAGAATATTTCGACACCAGGCGGGCAGGCAGGCACTCTCAAGAATCAATTCAATTCCAGAGTCCCACGAAATCGTTTCTTCCGAATTAAGTTTCCAACATGTCGTGTGTCGTGCAGCTGGAATGGAAGAAACCTCAAGGCATTGAGATAGAATTTACGAGGTGGTATCAATTCCAACGTACCCAACCCCGGCCCCTTGTATGTCCATAAAAGAATAGTCACAACACATAACTAAAGCAACGGTTCAAGAAGAGTGATCTCATAATTTAGAGATTTAATTATACATCAGCCACATTAATCAATGTTGAAATTTTCCAAAACAAAGATTTTATCAAAGTCTCTAATACCTCCATCAATAGCACTCTCTCTTTCCCAATCGAAATTGCTTAGAAAATACAGCATAGCTGTCAAGTCTACACACTATTGACTAGTGTGGCATACATGCATGCATGCCCCATACCAAAACGAATGCTTGCAACGCAACAATCCCACAAATATCAGCATTCGCAATCTTCTCTGGTGCTGCGACATCTCTTCATTTGTAAAACTCGAAGTCAGTGTCAGGCTTCTTCACATTTGTTCTGTAACCCTTTTCAAAGTCCTTGGGAAGTATGACGTATCGGTTCTTGCGAACTGCATGCATTCCAGCTTCTTGACAGATAGCGGCTATCTGTATGAATCAAACAGGAATCCCAAATATGAGTGAAAAATAACTTACCACCAAAACTAGAGAGAGATGCACAGGAAGCTAGGATAGTATGCCACAACTAACCTCTGCAGCACTAATTTTATCTGGCCGAGAAACATAATCCTCCAAGTCCACCTCATCACTTAGGTTCATTTTGGAAGTGCAAACCTGTGAAGGGGAAACATCGCCTTAAGCACCACAAAATAATATGCAACATTTCCTAATAACAATCTAATTAGGACAGATGAAAACGAACAAAAGAAAAATTAACAACTAAAGACAATTATCAATCAAACAACAAAAAGCTAAAAGGACGGTAATGACATGGGCATCAATACGATGCCCTACTTGCCTGGAAAACAAGCCTCTTCTGCCTTCTATCAGGCAAAGGGAACTCAATCTTTCTATCAAGCCTTCCAGGGCGAAGAAGAGCAGGGTCCAACGTGTCCGCTCGATTGGTTGCCATAATGACCTTAACATTCACCGTCTGATCAAATCCGTCCATCTAGAAAAGTTGGTTGTAAAAGCAACAGTTCAGCAAAAGAAAAAGTTCAAGTAAATTAAAAATATTAACTTCCTCAGATATTTTGAAGGATAATATTCAAGGAGCATCTTTATTGATATGTCAACAAATTCCTCGTCCTATATACCTGATTCAGAAGCTCCATGAGGATCCGCTGAACTTCTCTATCAGCTCCAGTTTGAGCATCAAACCTAGCAGTGGCAATGGCATCTACCTCATCAATGAAGATAATAGCAGGAGCATTCTCTTTAGCAAGACGGAAGACATCACGAACCATCCGTGGACCCTGAAACAAAGCAATGCTCAAGATATTATTATCCAACAACACAAGAATAAGAGAGCTGCCAATAATTGACAAAACCAGTGCTAAGGAAAGTCAAGTTTCAATGAAGAGAACGACTAAGTCTTACATTAATTAGTGAACGATGAATTCAATAATAACAAATTAACAATTAAAAAAAGAAATGGCTACTAGATCTCCTTACCTCACCCAAATACTTTTGAACAAATTCAGAACCCACTACTCTAATGAAGGCTGCAGTTGTATGGTTAGCAACGGCCTTAGCAAGCATGGTTTTTCCAGTACCAGGGGGACCATAGAGTAGAACACCACGAGGAGGGTCTATCCCAATCTGCTTGTAGAGCTCATGATGAGTTAATGGTAACTCCACTGCCTCACGTATTTCCTGCTTTTGAATGTCGCATCCTCCAATATCCTAAGAGATGAAAATAAAGTCTCATATTCCAGAAATAACCACCAAAAGCATAACTATTGTCATTTTTATTATGAGAAAAAAAAAGGACATCTACTGAAAGAGAGTCATGTTAATGTACTACAGTAGAAGACTAACCCTAAGAAAAGAATCTTTATCTAAGGATCAAATTAATATTAGTATGCACACAAATCAATTTGCTACAGTTAAGATTTAGATAACAAATATCGCCTAAGGTTCAAATATGTAGTTGCTGTCGACAAAGGTTCCAATTTGATAGTTGAAAAATGAATTTAATTCCGGTACTTCTTTATCAGTAGAACAAAGGGTACAGAGAAGAATCAAGGTAATAGCACATTCCAGCATATTCAACAGAAACAAGGCAACGAAACTACAAACAAGTAAATTTTTTCTAGAATTTATAATACAAGAAATGATGCAAAGATCCCCTCGCAATATATTGGAGAAAACTAAAAAGCATTTTCCATACAGTAGTAAATTTACAAGATTACAAAAACTCATATGCAACTACAAATCCTGCAAGATAATCAAAATATCATTCAGTTTGTTAAAAAACAATACAATAACCGCTGACGCAACAAGCACATTTTAAAATGAAATAAACCACTATCCTTCAACTTGTCTACATATTAAGTATCATTGTATGATATAAGAAACGGCTAATAACGGTGAAGTTACATGCAGATTGCAGAATCCAGCAGTTCTACAGAAAATGATTTTTTCCAAAGTCCTTGCCATTTAATTATTCAAGAAAATCTAACACAACTGAAATTGCAGCTCAGGAAATATTAAATCCTATAATAAATATTATGCTCAGAATCATACTCTCCTTCACATCAAGTACTAGACTACAGGGGAAAAGTCTATATGATGCCTACTGATAATTAAAATGACATATAGAAAGAAAGCAACTAAGCCAATTTCCTCACATAACCAATGCAATTCACTCCAATTTATATTCCAGCTTGAGGCATAGCCTATGTTCACTGGCTAAAATCCAATAAGTCAATACAAAGGAGCTCATAAAATGTAAAAACTTGTACAATATATCCATCGCCTCGAACTCAAACATCCAATATTTGAGAATGAAAGAGGAAAACAGACTAAAATCATATTCAGTTATTTTTCTTTTGGCATTAATGCTGCGGTTTACAGCTAACTAAATCCTTGAATAAGAATTAATAAATCTTGTAATCAACAATGGCAGTTCTGAGCTATGTGTATCACAACTTTCAGCAAAACTAACACCTTTTAAACTTTCCCTTATCTAATAATTAACCCAAAATCTCAGATTATCCTGACTGTAGCATAAGTAGGCAGTACAAAAGCCCTAATTTTTTTTTATTACGTATCCAAATAAATTAATTAATCAAGCATTTAATTTAAGAATTAAAGCAACAATAAAACAAAGGAATGAACCTGGTATTGAAAAGAATCAGATAACACACGTTTTAAATTTCCGTTCATCCAACAAGTAACCCAAAATCCACCTAGTTTAAATAGAAAGGAAGCAAAACCCTAATCCCCAACCAGTTATCGTAAATTGCAAACCCTAATTTATCAATCAAGTACCAAACTTCAAATAGAATAAAAGAAGAAAAAGGAAAAGATAAGAAACTAACGTTGTACGTAACATCGGGCTTCTCGGACTGGCTAAGCAGAGAGATACTGGAATCGGCCTCTGGAGGCAACACGTCGACCAAAGCATTGGAGTGTCGGTGAAGAGCCACCGAAGCCGACGGCTTTAGCAGCTCTCGGTTAATGGTGCTCAATATCCTCACATAATAATTGGATCCAGTGGTGGAGCCCACGATTCCATTATTTTGATCGACCATTTCCATGAACTGACCTATGACCAAGGGCACCGACTGGATCCGCTTGACTTCCTCCTGAGCCCTCAACAGCTCTCTCTTGAGATTCTTTTGCTCGTCCTTCACATACTCTTCTTGGATGTCTATGAACTCCAACTGCCTTTGAAGGGATTTCAGCCTGCAGTAAAGATCGTCCTCGTCGGCGCCCGTGGGGTCCACCGCCAGGTACTGGCCAAGGTCGGATCTTGTGGTGGGGAACGGCGGCTCCGCAGTGTGTTTCGGTTCCGCCACAATCGCTGAAGCTGCCATCTGCTTTCACCGACTCGGAGTTTGGAATTGGATTGAAGACCAAGAAAAGGGGGAAAAAGAGAAAAAAACAGTAAGAACAGAATAGAAGGCCGAGCTCTTCCTTGGGGTTTTATATAATACGAGGTGGCGTAGCTTGCAGGCTTTTAACGTTGTCATTGACATTAAACGACGTCGTTAACAACATTTGAGTCCTTCACCGTTTCGGCCCATCTAAATTTACAAGTTGTAACAAACCGTGGGAAGATATATATATATATATATATATATATATATACACACGTGTAAATATAATTTTGTAAAGCACGATCAATTTATACTTCTTCATGATTTCATGATCGAAATAAACAATCATCTAAAGTTGGATAAATAAACATTTAATTTATTCTTTCATTAAATATTTAAAAAATCAATGTTATTTTGCTTTATTTACTTGCAAAATTAACATTACTTCAAGCATATATCATTCAAATAACCAAACAAATTCAAATAAGTATTTTTTTTTTAATAGTTACATCAACCAAGTAAGAAAAATTTAATAAAATATGAGATATTTTATGTCATTAAGATTCTAATTACAAATAAAATAAAAATTTATGTTAATTCCAGGTAATAAATATTAAAGACAATATCACAATATAGACAATTGAAATAATAAAGTAATTTATTGCATTAAATTCAGCAAATGTTGAGATCAAATCATTATAAAAATCATGCAGTAGACCCATCGTAAGTCGTTAACAATGAAATCAAAATATTAAAAATTTTATTAATATTGATGACCAATGGGAAAATTTTTAAAATATGATGATAAAAATAAAAAATTTTAAAAAGTTATGGTGACGAAATTGTATTAATTTTTTTAATATCTATTTAAAAAAAATTAAAATGGCTCAATAATGCCGTAGCAAAGGCTAAAGTGAAAAAAATGTATTTTTTCAATATCCATTTTTTTGTCCAATAATACCGTAACAATGTCACATCAATACGCCATGGTTGGGTATTATTGATATTTATATTAATGTATATAATGATTTAATTTTTAAGTTAAAATTCGGAGCTACAATTAAGTATTTATGATAATTTATGTAAAATATGAAATAATTTAAGACACGACGTAAATATAGTGTAGAAAGAATAATTAAAATATGTTATGATAAAAAATAATGTCAACACAATATTAATTCACAAGTATATCAAAATCTATATAAAATAAATTACTAATGTATAAAAATTTATTAGAGTCAAAATAGAAGGAGACCGGATTAAAGTTTTGAACATGATATTTGTGTTATGTATGGCATATATAATTATACAATTTTTAGTAAATAAACCTAGAGTTAAAATTGAATATGACAAATTATGTGAAATATTGGATGAATTAACCCACAACATGAGTAATATAAAAAAATAATTAAAACACAATACGATATAAAAATAATATGAATATGATACGAAGATATAAATATATTAAAATCTTTATAAATGAATTAATAGTATGTCAAAATTTATATAAATTATAAGACCTTGAATATAATAATGATTTAAAAATAAATATGATCATAAACACAACAAAAATATACAAAACTGCCTCTCTTTTTTTTTCTTTTATTTTCTTTTCTTCAATCCTTCTCTTCTTATTCATTAAAAAAAAAAAGAAAAAAAAAACTTTGATAGTACCCTAAATAACTCCTTAAACTCACTTAATAGCAATGCTTAGTTGTCCTGAGCAAAACACTTCACAGCTAAAATTAAGCAACCTCATTGCTTGGGCACAATGGATATTTAATTATATATATAATTAATAAGAGGAAGATGGTGTTATATAGATGTAAATTTATTAGTTTTATACATTTTTATAATTTGATAGGGTTGATATTTTAATATATTAACTATTTTATTTAATAATATAATCGTATTCATCTTTGAATTTATCTGATTATCCACATTATGTTGATTAAAGATATCATCTATTTAATATATATTTAATGGTTGTCATTTTATATCAAACAAATATATATTTTTAATTGCATAAAAATTTAACGTGCAAATTTACATAAATAGAGTATGAAAAAAATATAAATCATATAAAAAATTATGAAGACGTGATAAAACTAATTAGATTTATACTCATATAAATGGATAACTCATTATTACATATTTAACAAAAAGATAATTATGTAATATTCAAGAAATTTATATATTTGATTAAACATATATATAGTTTTTTAAATTACAATAGTGTGAAATTACAATCATAATCAAGTACATCCATAAATAAACCAATCTCACATATGATGAGACTCGAACCTAAGATCTCAACGTCTTAGGACCTTTCTTTGCTATTAAGCCAAGGCCTCATTGGCAAACATGTATATAATTAATAAATATTATTAATACATTTATAATTTAAGAGGAGGGATCTCTTTACATATGAAAATCTAAATTAATTTTATATACTTTTATAATTTTTTATACGATTAATGTTTTAACATATTGACCATTGTATTTTATATTGTATTCATATAAATTATACACTTCGAGTTTTGAATAAATTTAAAATATTTAAGTAGTTATTTGATTTAAAAAAATTTTTAATTATTGAATATGAATTGAATAAAACAATATTGTTAATCAATATGATAAAAATATTGAATTAATTTAAAAATTTATATGTATGATAAATATAATTATATTACTAAATTTAATAATTGATTTGTTGAAACACTTTTAACTAATTGTAATTTTGAATGAAACTTTGTTTAATGTATAATATGTTTTCTTTTCCATTATTAACATTTATACGTTTCCTTATACTTTTAATTTTTTGTCCTATTTATTTAATTTATTTTTTTTAATAATCTACCTATCAGCAACTACAAAGAGCGTTCAACAATGAACGACTAAATCTATTTAAAAAAAAAAAAAAAACTAAATATCTTGATAATGGGATACTTGAAGCTGGCAAGAGAGGCCAACGGCTCTTCCTCCCCAGTCCTGATATCTTTCTTTTTTTTCTTATAGAAATTTCAATTTTTTAATATTTCTTAAATTTTTGTTTTATTTTTAAATATTTTGTTTAATATTTTTATCATTCTATTTTTTTTACAATTTTTAATTTTATTTGTGCAATTTTAAATGAAATTATTTAAAATATATCAATTCAAGAAAACAATATTTATAATCATTTTATTTCAATAAATATTGTTTAAATTTTATTTATAAAACTGATGATATAAAGAAAATAATTACAAAAAAACAATATTAGAGATAAAAATAAAAATATATTCATAAAAATATATAATATAAAGGCTTTTTTATTAAAATAATATTAGATTTTTTATTTATGGTTTTAAGTAATTTTCAGATTATTTATCAAAATAGACGAATTTTTTATATCTATTGAGAAATTGGCATTTGAGCAAACAATTTCTCAATTACAAAACTAAAATCATTCAATCAAATATCGATTTCTCAAAGTAATTTATGAGAAATCAAAGAATGAAATGTTGATTTTTGAAA
The DNA here is from genome assembly GCA_029448705.1 of Adansonia digitata. Classification (NCBI taxonomy): domain Eukaryota; kingdom Viridiplantae; phylum Streptophyta; class Magnoliopsida; order Malvales; family Malvaceae; genus Adansonia; species Adansonia digitata. The sequence goes on from JAQSVH010000005.1 coordinate 792,275, forward strand.
GCAGAAATGAGAAATCGACGAATGAAATGTTGATTTCTCAATGTAATTGCACAATCTGTTGTATTTAGTTGAGAAATCACTCAATCAAATGGTGATTTCTCAACATGTAGCTAGAAAATCGCCATTTCATTAGGCAATTTTTACCCATGACCTTATCAAGTATAGATGGAGCTCTTTATAAAATGAGCTCCCTCGATTCTATTCTCTTCGTAAGAGAATAGTTTTATAAAGAGAATAGAATTAAGTTAAGATGTTATTGAAGGTTAAGTAATTGAGTTAATAGCTTTTTGAAAGGTATGATTTAATTTTATTCGTAAATTATATAATTTTTTTCAAAGTATGTTTTTATTTTCATCTATAAAAGTTCATTCGTCTTTTTGATTGTATTAGTATTTGTAAAAGTTCATTTGAAAGGCATGATTTTTGTGTTTGATTTTTGAGATAATTTATCTTAAAATCATATAATTTAATTTGATTGTATTAGTATTTTTGGTTGAAATATTAAGGTGTTATCAATTTTTATTATTAAATATAAATTATTTAGTAATGGTTTAAGTGATTTTTGTTGTAATTAAGTTAATTTTTTATTCACTTGATGATTACAAGGAAAGAAATTGAATTTAACTTTGGAGTGATTAAATCATTTAAATATTTCAAAGGTATGGCATTTTTTTTTAGAAATTTAGTTTAATTTTTGTTAGATTAGGTAATGATAAATTTAAATAAAAATTTTTATTCTAGGAAAAGTTTTGATCAATTCAATGGCATCATCATCATTATTAAGATTACAACAGTATCATATATTATCAAAGGTATTATCTAAGGTACTAAAATTTTGTTAATGATATATTTAAAACAATATAAATTATACATTTTACAAGTAATGAATTAATGACTTTTTGAACAGGATACTCGATTGGAAAAATGATCGTGAAAAGTATCTTTTGAAGCACCGAATTCATTAATTGAAGACTATTTAAGAAGAGCCAGACTTTACCATGCAACCTTAGTAAACCAATGTCAATATAAGGCAAGATTAATACGTATGTTGCTTAAACGATGGAGGCTTGAGATGCATACATTTTATTTATTATACGGTGAATGCAAAATCACCCTAGAAGATATTGCAGTTCAACTGGGACTACCGATTAATGGCAAGGAAGTAATATGGTGGAGCCTGTTACACTGGTAGGCTTTATTTGAAGAATTGTTAGGTGTGATCCGGCCAAAAACTTTATTCAGGGCTCAACTATCAAAATGACCTAGTTGAGAGAAATGTTTCATTATTTTTTTAAACATGCAACTGAATGACAACTATAATGTGCTACTTAAACATATATTTTACGCGTCATTGGTGGAATGTTAATGCCTGTTGAAAATCGTGTACATTTGATGTATCTTTCACTTTTGACAAATTTAAATAAAGTAAGAAAGTATAGTTAGGGTTTCGCATGTTTATGGTTCTTGCATAAAGAACTCTGCCCTGTAACAATTGGAGCGACACATAACATAGGTGGTTGTTTGATGCAGCTGCAATCATGGGCATGTTATTGGCTTCCATTTCTTGCACTGATGATTAGAGAAAATCATGTATATCTCCTTGCATTAAGGTAATAAATATAAATATTTAATTTATTCTTGAACAACTTGTATTTGCATGCAAGTTATTCATATTTTATATGTATTTGAATAGATAGTGCAGTTCGAAGAGTTTAGTTATACAACTACAGACGTAGAAAGCGTTAGAGCACGACCAGATCGTGTGGGACATAATAGGGTAAATTTTATAATAGTTAACCTTAAATATGTGCATTTTTAAGCTAACATATTGTATATGATTAGTAATACCTTTTGTCTATTTTCTCATAGTTTCAATGGAGGTCATATATTGCAAATAAAATTATGAAATGCCTCCCATAAAAAGCCTTTTGAAATAGCTGCATCTGGAGAGCAAACACAGCATTAATATGTTTTTCAGGTTGTGGGATAGCACCGGGCAAATAAGGTCATACGCCAGTTTGGGTTGCAAAAAGCAATCCCCAAACACTTGTGAACCTTGATGAAATTCACAAAATTGACATGCGTGGTAATCAAGCAAAAAAGTTGACTGAAAGGTATTCAAATTGGATCCGATTTTGGAGAAAATGTTCTAGATGAATTGTTGAGGATCCTAAAATTGTGAACAAAAATTTTACACCATCATATGGATCAGATGGCTTTATACTCAAGGCTGGCAATTTATTTTTCCATCGCCAAGACTTCAAGATGTGAATAGTAGGTCACATATCAACAAACTTCAAATCCAGAGCCTTTTATGAAGCTTCATAGGTGTAGTCGACGACATAGAATTAGTCGAAAGATGAATCAAAATACTTCAACAGATGTTGACGATGCTAATGCACCTAAGATGTCATTCAGTTATCTTGAACCAGAGCGTGATCTTGGAGTAGCATCTAGTTACAAATATTCATTCAGTCATGGTGAGGATGATAATGATAGGTGCTATCAGCCGGAGCCAACTACCAGTAGGTTAGATGTCAACTTTTTGACCCATATGTCAGCTGCAGCATATATGTCTCGCGTATATCAGTTTGGAACTCCCTCGGGTAGTAGTTGTAGACACCTTATTTTGTCCGGGCTAATTTTTAATAATCTGGAGTATAAACGTAAGAGGGGGCGGTGTCGCC
>JAQSVH010000005.1:849867-865739 GCA_029448705.1 Adansonia digitata
TTAATTGTTAACAGAAATCAAAGCTTATATTTTATGGGTAGAATAAGATACTGGAAAATGAAACATATGTTCAACTCTGGATCCAGTTGCAGGGATTTATTTCCCTTACTACTTTTATCCATCCAAGGTTCAATGTCATTTACAACCTACAAATGTAATTACACAACATTTATGATGGTAACAATTGTAACAACTGTAAATATTTAGTTTGCCGTTATAATGTGTAACTATTTCAGTGATGACCAAAAACAAAAGAAGTTTTGATGATATGACTAAATTTACTTGCCCAGAACCATATCCATTGTATTTTTCCTCTAAGCATAGGCATATTGTCATAGAATTATCATCCCATTCGTTTATCTAGGGCATTGGATGACGTACTCATCGTTTGGATGGGACAACCCGATCCATGTAAAACATCTAGAAAAATTGTTAAATATTATATCTCCAATTAAAGCTTACTATGACAAAGTTATATATTGAAATCAGTCATTTATAATTTGTGTACCTAGTGAAAAAGTGCACAATAGGTTATATATGTTCTACGTTTTCTTCTTGTGTATTTCCTAATAGCATCAACTAGGTGTTTTAACATAAATCTGCCCCAATTATATGCCTCAATATCTTCACCATCTTCATACCAACCTCCATCGACTACCTGGTGCTAGGAAAGCTCCTATCACATATAATGCAAACAACCTATTCTAATTATCTACATTTGTTACACTACGTAATAGATCCTCAACTTCCTGCAATGAATTAGAAGGCAACATTTTATTGCTCCATGCCTTAATTTCATCATTCTCATTTACATATTCTTCTGTAACTTCTACCCTCATTGTAATGACATGGTTGGACCATTTCAAAATATTATTTAATGTACTAAAATATTGAATCAACCATAAACACAATTGGTGACACTAAAGGATTACTCTCAAACTTAAAAACCCTTTGAAACCTATTTCTCGAATTACGTTTTCTTTTTTATCGTCACCTATAACAACCTCTCTAATTAACCTAATGAACCTACCCAGACTACAACACGTGTTTACTTAACTATTAGGCTATAATTTTGTATGATCTTATGTTAAATACATATGGCAATTAATATTCCTATAAGAAAAAGCAATTTTACCTCTACAATATTCGTTTTCTTCTTTGCACTCTTACGATAACTTTGATTTATGTAGACCTTGGTTTTTTGTTAACCTATAAATATTGTATTGTTATAAATCTGGACACATATATATATTTTAATATATAAAAACAACAACGGGTAAATTCATTTTATGTATATCCCTAAACTCACCATAACCTTTAATATGCAATCAATCTAAAATATGCACACAACTAACCAACCCTGAATTTGAAAAATAAGGAATAAATACACTTAATTTTCTTTCAATTTAGTTTATTTTAATCATTGACAGATTGGAGGGGGAAGAGATAAACATTCACAAACCAATGCACATACAAGCCTTTAGGAGTGTACATATGACTACACAACTTAATGTACTTATGAATATAAATAATGTATATACTAATCAAAAACTCCCTAAATTCTTCTAAGCTCTTGTACAGAACAATGTCCAATGTAAATTCTTTACTCACTTGAACATAATATATCTGTAAACTATGTACGTATGATAAAAATAGGATGTATATTCTATAAAACAGAATGTATACATTAGTATAACTTAATATACTACTTACAACACAGAATGTACCTTTCACTTTAACTAGAGGCATATTGCACAATAACTCAATGCATATTTAAATAAGGTATGATTAATGGGATTGTCCAGATGACTTTTCACCTTAACTTACTACATAAACATTGTAACTTATAAGAATGCAACCCTAATTACAGTTATATCACAATCTACAACTTAAAAATCAAATGAAACATTTCCACAAAAACGATGAAAGTTTATCAGATATCATACAAAATCGCATCAAACGATCATATGACAAACATTGACAACACCCTTTCAAAATTAAAACACTTCGCCATCTATACATGGTTATTCTCAAAATCACAATACCAATTGACTACCAATTAATAGTAAATTTAGTATTAAAACTCATTCCTTAAATATTTCTACGTTTATTAATCTTGCTTGCCAAGTTCGAAAATTTATAGCAATTTGTAAAAAATATGCAACCATGCTAATGGGGTTACAGCGATTTAAGGCAAGACTTCTATGAGAAATGCATCTAACAACCAAAACTTTATACATATAGCAACCCTACCTCCTGACAACTTAACTGCAATACATGATCATTGCACCTAATGTAAACTAAAAATCATTAAACTCAAACATTTAACGCTCATGCTACATGGTATTATACTATTACCTATAACATTCTAGATTACTATAAAGCATTAATTCTCATTAGTTCTTTACATCCAAGAGTTACATAAATAGTAGATACACCTGAATCTATCTACGAAATATTCTAACTTAGTATTTATCATTCATGTTTCATATTTTATCTTGACCTTGCACATTTTGCTCTACTTTAATCTTACATTGTATGATTTTGGTTTTGGCACCCTTATTATGCAATGCTGTTTTAAACTTTCATGACTACAAATATATTCCAAAAAAAATTCATACTTTCTATTTCTAGATTTCCCACTATTGACCATAACAACGTGACCCTAAACACATAATGAACATTTATAACTTCTTTTTATAAAATCTTAAACCCAATAAACATAAACATATGTACTGCCTTCAATTTTATCTTCTTTTTTCAAATTTATTTCTCTACACAATACACATAAATATATATTCTGACATTTTTATCAAGATAATCTTGCAAAACGTTTATCTAACTCATATAATTATAAATTTCTTTTTAAAATTAACTATAAACAGAATATACTTAACAAAAGAATGAAAAATTTTTCTTGATAATTTAATTTAATATTGAAAAGCACCAACATCATACTTTAACTTCTTTGAAATATGACTTTCTCCAGAATTATGGAATGGGAAACACTAAAATCCACACTAAAAGGGAAATTTGAGATTGACTGACAAATAAAGGAAAACGGGAAGGGAAAACTATGTTGTGTATATTAAGTCACAAATATGGAATGGATTTCAATAATGGGAGATGAACTAGATGAAAAAGAACGGGTTCTTTCATGCTGGCGTTGGATCAGGGTCGGTGACGAAAAATTATGAGAAATCGACAACAATCCGCTCTTCAAGCTGGAGTTGAAATTGGTTAGGGAAGGGAAATTCTCAGGAGAGCATGTTCTTGCCAATTTAGAAAAGAAACTCCGTCAAGAGAAGGAAATTTGGGATAAAAACGTGTTTTCATTAAGGGTGTAATGATGATTTCTATTTTCTTATTAATATTTTTGATAACTAGCATTTTCATTTATTCAATAATTTTTTTTTGACATTTCACCTTTTTTTTATATCTTCGCTTAATTAGGGGTTTTCAGAATTTTTCTATCTTTTTACTCAAATCAACTTAACTCGAATTATTTCATGTGCACTTTTGCCAGGAGCCACTCGCCCACATGTTGGTCTAAAAAGATAAGGCACAGACAGGGCAGAACGACACGCACGGTATTCGGCTTCCACCAACAACATCAACAATACAGCTCCAGCCTAATCTATGGTTGTCTCTGCCAAGACTGAGACCGCACCTCTTCTCTACTTTACCGAATCTTTATCTGTCTGTCAAAATGGCAGCAGAAGCTGTGTTTCGAAGAGGACCTGCTGCATCATCTGCATGGAAATATCCTTCTTCAACAAATAAAAGGTCGAAAACCAGTCAGCTTTTACACTTCACTATACGGGCTTCTCATTCCATTGATGACAAGAACAGGGCCTACAAGCAACTTGGTCTCCTTCACCTTTTTAGCTCTTTTTTTCTTGCTCTCTTTCTTTCATCCTTGTTGACGAATTTACCTTCTTCGCTTTATAATTCGAAATGGGTTTCGGAGTTAATCCGACAACAACGTTGAGTGATTTTGCCTTCTTTTCCTTAATGCTTTAAGAATCTGATTTTCTAAATTCCATGGAGAGTTTTTTGAAGCTGAAAAAACTGAGAATGAAATGACAAATTTCATTTTTAATTATACGTATATGTGGAAACGTTATGGCTTGGCTTATTGGAAGATTAATTTCTTTGCCAAAAAAAAAATCGTATTATTTTTCATGGTTAGAGTAGCTAGATTGATGTTTCTTATTGCTGCAATGATAGTGATTTTGGTGCTTTACTGGATGATGCCATATTAAAATATCCAAATGCTGCCATTGATGTTTCAGTGGCTTTAAACAACTGCAACTATTTAATTTGTGACTTTTGGATTTTTTTCTTAAGTTAGATGCTGCACCTGTGATTTTACAATGACCAAATTGATGCCTCACAGTTTTTTCATATTACAAGAATGATAGCATGTTGCATTCTTGGATTTTAAAGCATCAAATATTAGGACCTATGATGCTTCGACTCTTTATTCTACTTGGAGTACCTACACCTGTGTCTTACACATATTAAGACATGGATATAGGGAAATGACCTTTCATAGATCTTCCAAATACATGGAAAAACTTAGAAAATATTAAACATATCCGTATCCAACACTCATCCGAGTCCGAGTAACATAGATTAGGACTGCTTTAAGCACTTCTAATGTGCGTGTTTAATAGGTTTCTTATATAATGCCTCTTACTTCAATAGAATGTCAATGGAATTTTAGATATAATATACCAGGCTAAACCTCTATGCTTTTGAAACTTTGGCATCTTTGAGAGGTACTTGAAACATGCACGGCTACTGTTAGAGGATCTAAAAATATTTACTATTTGATTAGCTAATTGGAGTATGGTTGGATAAACGTAAATATTCTAAATGTCTTTCATAACTAAACAAGCTGGAACAGAATACTGAAAGGAAGTTGTTAATCTGATGCTGTCACGTCAGCATATAAGTTTTCCTAGCAGGGCATCAATTTATGGTTTCTTTAGTTGCTAGTCGTCAGAAGAATTTGCAATTTTGATAATTTCATGGCAATCTTTGTTTTTTCATTTTCTGAGTAAACATCTTTTTATTGTTACTTACATTAGGTCTATTTTCAAAAAAAAAGAAGATTGAAGATGTCATTGTCCGAGCTGAGATGTTAGCACCTACTGCCCTGGAACTTGAAGAAGCAAGGAGAATAAAGCAAGAAGAGATGATACGTGATTATGATCTATGGAACGACCCAGATAAATCCAATGAAATTCTTGTCAAGTTGGCCGATAGTGTCAAAGTGGTCAATGCTCTCAAAGATCTAAAATACAAGGTGATGTGCACCAGAGAATAGGAGTTCGATATGAAAATTCCACTTTTCAATTTATAGAAACATCATATAGGGCTTTTTTTTTTAAATTTTGTTAGCATCTAAAATAAACCCTCTTGGCACCCTTTTACAAATGCACACACGGTTAGTTTTTGCTCCATAACTTATCTTTATTTGAGCCTTTCTTTTTGGTCTTTGAATGGATGAACTGAAGGTTTTCAGATATTATAAAACAATTTTTGCTTGTTACTGCAGGCTGAAGAAGCGAAGCTGATCACACAGTTGGCCGAGAAAGATGCTATCAATTACAGCCTTTTTGAGCAAGCATATGATGCATCTTTGGCTATTAGTGATTTGTTAGATAAATATGAGGTATCTAAGCTCCTGAGGGGACCATATGAAATGGAGGGGGCATGTGTTATTATTAACACTGGTTCAGGAGGCAACAAATCTGAGGTTTGACTTTCACTGTTCCTTTTCTTTTCTCTGGAATTTTAACTTTGTCTAATTTAATGTCTCATCTTTCTTAAATAAAATGCCACATGCCTTTGAGATTTTGCTACTGGTTTTATGTTAATGCTTTTAATTGCCAAATCGGCTGGATAAATGGGCAACCTTAGCATAGAAATAGACTTGTTTTTTGATTCCTGGATTGCAAGACTTCTTAGTCAGATGGGGTTTCATGATTAATTTTTAGTACTTCTAATTTTTTGTTAAGTAATCTATGTGAAGGCTTATTCATAATTACACGCTGAGAATGGAAATTTACCTTTTTAGATTATTGTTTGTCTTCCATAAATTGACATACAAACTTAGTATCAAAAAAAAAAAAAAGAAGCTCTTCTGAGGTTCATCCCGTGTCATTTGTGAGCATTTATATCCCTCCTGTGTAGAAATTTTTGGAGTTTTGAGGACGATCACTTTTTAAGGTTATGGATCTAAGCTAAGATGGTTCCCATCATTTTAAAAGTGTTTGTTCGTGCAACAAGCTTGGACCCTGAGACATAATGGTTATAATGATGCTTCATCGGGTTTTTTGGTTGTTTGTGATCCAGAATTATATACTGTTTCTGTCTAACTTGGTCTTGAGAAATAATCTTCATCTTCAGGTGTGGGCTGAACAACTTCTTAGCATGTACATCAAGTGGGCAAAAAAGCAAGGCTATAGGGGTAGAGTGGTCGAGAAGAACCTTTCTGCGGATGGTGGTATCAAGTCAGCAACTATTGAGTTTGAATTCGAGTATGCTTATGGTTTTCTTTCCGGAGAGAGAGGCGTCCATTGCATGATAAGTTCTCAAAATGGTTCTGTTCACAATGAGGTAAGTTTTATACTGACCTGTGACCTTCAATTCAGGTCATCTGAATTTCACACCTGCTTAACTCTGAGGAAGGAATTTACTCACTTTTTTTCCCATTATTAGGAGCTCATTCTGTCTTTACCAAACCTTCTCATTTTTTGGGGAGATCTTGCAGGTTAGCTCAGTAAGTGTCGATGTTGTTCCTCTGTTCCTTGGAACAATTCCTGACCTCCAAATCAGTGATGAAGATTTGATTCTTTCATCCACTTTGTTAGTTGGAGAAAAAAAGACCCAAACTGGATATGCAGTCTGTGTTCAGCATATCCCTACTGCCTTAACCTTTCAATCTTCAGGTGCTTAATTTTCTATCAGAATTCAGAAGTTATTATCCATGCTTTATTTTTATTCAACTCCTATCTTATATCTCGTTTTAGTTAGGATTTTCTAAGTTGTTTTGATCACATTGTTTGGAAAATAGTATATGCAGGTAGAAATCGGTAATGTAGCATAGTTTAGATAGCACTAGCAGCCGGTCATGTTGAAGAAATATTCACTCTATAACTAACTTATTTGTGTATTGCTGAAAGCATTTAGTGATGTCACACTATTTCCCTAGCCTTAAATTCCAGCAAAACAGAACTAATAAATCTTATTGCTTGCTGGAAAATCTCATGTATAGCTATAAAATCATTTTATCAATAGTTGCTTTCGATTTTCGAGCATGAAATGAAGATGCATATAAAAGCATCGGCCATTGACAAAGGCAGAAAGTGTTTGGCTCAATCTCAGAACAAATTGTTATGATTCTGGATATACTTTTAGGAAATGTCTTGTTGTTGAGTTTTTTTGTGCTTGATGATGGCAAAACGATTAAGAATAATTTTCACAGAGTGTCTATGAGCTTCTCTGCATGAAAAGGAATGAATACATGATATGCAAGATTGATCTCTTCTTCAAAAATCCCCCTCTTCCCATCCCCAGCGCCCACGAGAGATCTTGATATGGATGCTTCCAGCGTTGTTTACTCTATTCTCTTAATTTTTATGAATCTTCCTTTTGCTTCAGCAATGCTTCCGGAAATTTTCTTTTGACATTTTAAAAGGGAAAGGAAAGTAAATAATCTTTTTATGTGCAGGTGAGAGGAGCTACTTTGCGAATCAAATCAAAGCCCTCAATCGGTTGAAGGCCAAACTTCTTGTCATAGCAAATGAGCAAGGAGCCTCCAGTCCAAGTAGCATCAAAGTGGATGCCATCGTGGACATCTGGCAAAAGGAGACTCGAAGTTACATATTTCACCCCAGCAAGTTGGTGCGAGATGTAAAAACCAGCCTTGAATTGCCTGACCTAAATTCTGTTCTGGATGGAAATATTGAACCTCTCATTGCTGCTCATATCAACACTAGACAGTCGAATTTAACACTCTAAATTCTTGTTGCATGTACTCCTTACAAACATTTTTACATACATATGATTTTGAAAATATAATCCCTATCTATTTTTTTCATTTTTCAGTACATGAATACGCGAGTGATCAAAGAACTGCCTGATGGCATACCTGTGGATTCTGAATAAGGAAAAGTTATTAAAAAAAAGAGAATATCGGGACACTGATTTCATTGAATTATGATGTCCATTAGCTTGTTCATGCCCTTAGCTTTGGAGCTCTCACTTAAGCAGATATTTATGCAGTTTTTAAAGACTTTCCTCTGAAGCAGCTGCATTTGCTTGCCCATGCTTGTCAAGCCGACCTTAAGTGTAAGTTTTAGTTCAGACCTCCGAAGCATGCAAGTGAGGTACTAGTCCATTACGGATATCTTAATGCAACCTTTCCGAGGGATCGTATCTTACAGCAGGCGACAGGTTCATTGATGAAAGTCCGAACAATTAGTTTTTGTTTTGAACAGAAGGATTAAGCCATGCAATGTGTGTCTTCTTCTTTAGAATCTCGTCAATTGTGGTTGGGTATAGTGTTTTTCCTCGTTCAGGAGCTTTGGCTAATTCTATTAAAGCTGGGAAAATATTCATTATATTTCAATGTACAACTCTAGATTGATACATTAATCAGAAAAATGTTACTGCCTTAAAAACTCATCTTGGTAGCTTCCAGTTTTGAGTTTGCTCAAATTGGTAGAACTAATCTTTAAAATCAAAATAAAAAAAAATTGGCAATTAGCCTTGTTTCAAGAGAACTGTTGGGCAACCAAGTTTGAATCTCGGTGACAAAGATAATCAGGATTATAACAATCAAACTAACCGCGGATGCCGGTGGAGGCGTTGAGGATTTGGTCTCCCTGTGGGGCAGCAAAGGGATAATCAGAATAAGAAACCAAAAAAATAGTTTTGGCGGCAGTTTTGATGATGATATTTACAGTGAATCAGCTAACTAATAATGAGAAAGCTGGAGGTGGAAAATCAACTAGGATGCATTGCTACGATACAACACTGTGTCCTACCCTTAACACTGACTTGACCAGAGACGAATGGCTTGGCTTGATTTTGAGACGTTACTGACCGGATTGATTTGATGTACTGGATGATCCGAACATACTGCTATCCTCCTTTTAAAAGGTCTAATAGCGGTCTTTAAAATTTCATTTCTAGACAACTTTAAGTTGACATCAGCGAATCATTATCGATGCTTTTTCTTTCTCTTCATTATATATACATCCAGTATGATTAAATAAAAGACCTGTAAATATTTTGCTCATTTGAAGTTTTCTGTTAGTTCTCTGAATTCGTAAAGAGTTGTGTGATCAGTATTAATTAAACTTGACCACCTGTTTAATGAAAGTTTGCTGTATGGTCCTTTTAAGGCAGTGTACGGGTAACGATCATATCGATCTCCTCCGGTACCTACTTGTACGTCACGATCCGATTGGTCATGAACATGGTCATAGTGATCTCTTCTGGTACTTAACGATCTTCTCTGATACCCGCCGTTAGGTCTGGATGGTCCTGAACGTCGTATAGTGCTGCTCTTCCCGAATCTCAGTACACCCCTGGCTGGGATGAGTAGGACCGCAAAGTTCACTCCAATTTTCAGTGCATTTGAAGGCACTCTGGGATCAGGACAAGGCTAAGTAATCCTAATGATGATATATGTGCATCAATAAGGTTGCATAATGCGTCAAATAGTTTGATTAATTAACAAACATATCACTTACCAACGCGCTCCCAAGACGACAAATAATATTCAAAACTCGAGACAAGCCTTCCGAAGAAGCAAACTACAAAACTGCGAAATAAACCGAACACAATAGGGACTTTTGCCAAGCTGTTGAGAGCCCATTTGTACCATCCGCTCCAACACAAACAAATAAAATAATATTGCGACCTACAATCTACAGCATTATATACTACTCATGCTTATAACTTTTTTGTACTTACAAAACTTGCCTATCCCTGTTCCATAGAAACTGCTGCTTTGCCAATTTCATTATGGTTAATTAGCCCAACCACAATAATTCACAGAGTTCCACTGTGTCAGATCCATAGGTGGTTGTTCGTATGTAAAATTTGCCTGCTGCCTCCCCCTCGCGTTCCTCCATCCCCGATTATTCTGCCGGTTATCACTATGAAATCTTGAGGTTTTATACCTTGACATGTACTGATCAGCACCTTCTCTCTTTCTACGGGTAACGTTCCATGCTCCCCAATCTCCACCTCTTCTATAATCCACATAGCTGGATTCATTGTTGTACCACTCGCTGAAATTCTTCTCCCTTTGGTTCCATTCCCAAGAGTCATTCCAACAATTGCCACAGCCAGTATCTTTCATGTTGCCATTATTGGGAGCACAATTGCCCTCCCAAGGATTTTCGTAGTCTTTGTTTTCCCAATTTTTAGTCGTGTTATTCTCCTTCACGACACCCTCTTCAGCATCCCCCCAACCTCCACAGGCAAATGATTGATTCAAAAGAAGAGAATTACCAAGAATCACAACATTCTCACTTTCATCCTTCTTGTCGAGTGCCTTGTGCTCTCTCTCCAAGTCCAGAAGCAGCTCAGGATCAATTTTGGAGTCCCAATCTATTTTATCGATATAGCTATCAGGATCAGGGAGTCTTATATCACAAGGAAGGCCATTAATCTCAGCCCAAAATCGGTTCTTAGCATTATGGAATGCCTCTTCACCAGCTGAGTCATTCCACTGGACTACATTGTCATAAAGATACATAAATCTCTTGGTTTCGAGAAGCTTCCGCCATGGAACAGAGCCTACCAAAGTGCAAAACTTCTTCTCCCATGAAGGAACAGTAGGCTGCCATGTAGCTGGGACATAGAATTAAGAAATTTCAGGTTAATCATTCATCCAAGAATCACTATCGCAATACTATTGAAAGATTAATGATGAGCATATTCATTTTCAATGAAACACAATGCTATAATTTCCTGAAAGGAAATCAAACTAGATAGGAAAAAAAATCCTGAAAACTCCACGTCAATTGCAAATACAGCTGATCTCATAAGCTATTTACGGAAAAACCTAGAAAATGACAACCAAAAAAAATACACAGGCAAAAGCTGGTCAAATTTGGACTCAATGCCATGTGCACACTAGTTAGAAGACAGACACAATCATTATATTGGGTGCTGCTGCTGGAATAATTCCACATACTCTTTCTGGCAATGCATTGCTCATCTGGAACAATTCTCATGATCTCAAAAATGACAATATCAATGCCAGAGGGGGTTTCCAAATAACTTAATACATTTGTCACTCAACTGTTGCAGAGTTCAACAAAAAGTTTGAACAGAAGCAAGTTCCTAATTTCCCAAAGTATCCCAGTTTAGAACAAAAAAGATCCAGGAATCCCTAAGACCCAGAGCATCATGCTGGGGGTCTATTTATCAATTATACACACACACACACACACACACACACATATTTTCAAACTTACTAAACCAAAGATATCAGTAATAAACAGCAAATTATTCCTTCAATTGTGCTTCAAATTCAATTCAGCCCCCTGTCCCAAACCCTCTAAAAAGTGTTCCTCCAAAACAAAATTGCTTAAATAAAAATAGCTAAAAAGTGCACCTAATTACAGAGCAACAGCCATCAGAATTTGATTAAATTTCTCTTTATAAAATCTCGCCCAAAAACCCTTAACCCAAAAATATATAAAAGAAAAAAAAAATAAGGCTCCAAACTTAAAATTGAAAACCAACATCGAGGAAAAATATTACTACTACATTACACAAACGATTATGACACATGAAAAACTAACAGAAACATCTTAAAAGCTTTAAAAGCTCTGCACTGACTTAAAACAAAAGAACATAAATTAATCTGCATGATCAAAGCTTTTAATTTTTACCATATTAAAAGCTCAAGAAAATATATCCCATTAATGAAAATCCCAGAATATAAACACACAACAGGTGGCGGCCACATGTAGATATACCATTTTTCTTTTTTTAAAGAAAATTAAAGAATAAAAAAAGGAAAAAAAAATACCAAGTGACGGCTTTCTGCTGTTTGATCTTGTCCCTTGCATTCCTTGATGATGAATTTCACCTTTTTGTCTTCTCCAGTTATTATTCATAATCACGACCAGAATCTCCCAGGAAAAAAAAAAAAGGAAAACCCAAAAAAAGCTTTTTTTTTTTTTAAAAAAAAATCAATCAACTTCAAAAACAAGAAATAAACAGTGGCAAAGATCCACTTTTTCAACACCCCAAGCCAAAAAAGAATTGAAAAGCAAATTCTGGGTTATTTGGAATTTGCACCAGAGTTATGATCTAAAACTTTGGATTTTTGATTGGTTGAAGAGTTGCGGGAATTTGAAGGATGTATTTATATAAGGATAAACAGTGATCGTAACAAGTTTTTTTTTTTTTTTTTCCCTCTCTCTCTCTCTCTCTCTCTCTCTCTCTCTCTCTCTAAGCTTTGTTTTTCTTGTTTAAAGAAACTGCTTTTAGGAGTTTTAAGGAAACAATTTGGATGTTTTTATAGCCCTTGGTTTTTGTTGAATTTACAAAATTGGACCTTTCTAGCGCTTTGCTTCGGTGATGAGGACCGAGTCATTGGCAGTGAAAATTGTCGGACATCCACGCGTTCAAATGGCGTTTGTATAATAGGTGCTTCTGCAGTTTTCTTGCGTCCAAAAGCCAAAGAGGTAACCGATAATTATTAAAAAATAAATAAATTTTAATATCAAATAATAAATTATATTTTTTTGTGGATTTTTTAAAAAAAACAATTTTTTCCTAAAAATAGTTTTTATATAAAAAAAATTTATATCTAATATTTTATTTGAAAAACATTTTTTAATAATTTTTCCTTTTACTTGTATTGTGAATGAGACAATTTTTAATGTTTAGAAAATAGATAAATTTATATAGATACGAATTTTATTTTATTTTATTTATAATTTATAATTTATATTTATTAATTTAATTATAAAATTTTAAATTTCATATAAAATTGTGACTATACAATTTTAAATTAATTAAAGATGTATAGTTACTTTTTAACAATATAACATTTTTAGTTGTTAAATATAAATATATATAGTTGACTAAAGTGTTTTTTAAAAAATATTATATAAAACTTAAGAAGATTATTAAAACTGCTGTATTTCATTATAATCCAACTTAAAGATGTAGGTCAATAATATGTAATAAGATATTATTAAATTCAATAAGCTGATCTTCTTAAAATATTATCATAGTTATATAAAAAAATGTAAAACTGCCACGGTAACTTGATTAAAATATAATGTTTATTTTTTTTAATTAGGTTCTCTGGGATACTAATTTTTATTCTTATATGTTTTAGTATTTAAACTAACATATAGGTCGTACATTTATTAAGGTATCATTTCTTTTTACCTCATATATGCAGGCTTTTTTTTACATAAATAATATTATTTTTATTTTTATTTCTCAAAATAGGTTCTTTGTAGATTAATTCTCGAAATGTGTTTTTTTATTTTGCGTTGAGAATTCGCCGATTGAGGTGATGAGAACTCGCCAACTCAAGATCCCCCCAACTCAATTACTTTGCCAGGGGAGAGGGGTCGGGCAAGGCATTGCATGTTTAAGGTCAAGTACTTTGTTGCCCGTGACCTTAAACAATTATGAGGAAGAATTATTGGGTGGAATTATTCGAGAAGAAATAGGTGAGAGCTTGAAGCTCTTCTTCTCATATTAAAGAGAAGGAAGAAGAGAAATTTTTCTTAATTTGCTACAGGTATGTTTTAACTTTTATTTATAAAATTATTTTTATAATATTAAAATATAATTAGTTTTGTAATTTATTATCATAATTATTAGTTTTGATTAAGGTATAATTTAAAGTTTTGATTTAAATAACGTGATATTCAACTTTGTAATTTATTATTATTATTATTATTATTATTATTATTATTATTATCATGATTTAATATTTTTTGTGCTAATTAAGATTTTCTGTAGAAATTGAAATTTGTTGGAGAGATTAAGGTACGATTTTTTTATTTAACAAAAAAAAATAAGATATTTAACTTTATAATTTATTATAATATACTTTATTATTTATTATCATGATGTAATTTATTATAATGTGCTTTATCATTTATTATAATTAATTTGTTGTAGTTTATTTATGTTGTAATTAAGCTTTTTTCTTGTAGAAGTTGATTTAGTTTAGTATATTAAGTTATTTTAATGTTAAAAAATTTTAGTTCTTGTAGGCATAATTTTGATTAATATAATGGCTTCATCATCATCATCATCATTGTTGAGACTATAAGAAATTCATATATCGTTAAGGGTATTATCCGAGATACTAAAATTTAATTTACAGAGTTCAAATATTTGAATATTATGAATTTAAAATTTTTTAACTAATAAATTAATTACTTATTGAATAGGATTTTGATCGCGAGTTATGATCGCGAAAATTTTCTTTGGAAGAACCAAATGTATATATTATGGACTATCTAAGGTCTGCTAGATTTTACCATACAGCTATAGTTAGAACCCTGTAATATGAGGCTGGACTAATAAAAGCGTTGATTGAACGATGGAGACTTGAGACACACACATTTCATCTTCCATGTGGTGAATGCACGATCACCCTATAAGATGTTGCACTTCAATTGAGACTCCCAGTTGATGGCGAAGCAATAACAGAGGGGAGCCTTTTGGAATTGGCTGATGTGTGCCTTAAATTATTAGGTCAAATACCTCCTGATAACTGTTTAGAAGGCTCAAGATTGAAAATAATTTGGTTAGAAAGAACTTTCGCTACACTCCTACAGAATCTAGCCGTACGAGCTATAGAATATGCCGCTAGAGCATATATTTTATGCTTAATTGGAGGAATATTAATGCGCGATAAATCTAGTAACCAAGTTCATTTAATGTATTTTCCAATTTTGCGAGATTTCAGGGTGGCTGAAAATTATAGTTGGGGTTCAGCTTGTTTAGGATTCTTATGTAAGGAACTCTGTCGGGCCGTAACTAAAGGCACCCATTACATATGTAGTTGCTTATGGCTACTACAGTCATGGGCTTGGTATCAGATGCCATTTCTTGCACCTAAAGTTAGTGCATAGCCTGCATACTCTCTCGTGTTAAGGTAATAAACGTCAGTACTTCATTTATATTGTATTAGTGCAGAGGTTATACTTATATATAAATTATTGCAAATATGATATATATGGTAACAGATAAGGCGGTAGAAAAGATTATAGATTCACTCCAACCGAGCTTGAAAGTATTAGAGGAAGACTCGAATGCATCACCTCTGATAGGGTAAACATTTTAAAGTAGTTGATTAAAGTACGTGTATATTTAACCCGACATATGCCATATTGTTCAATAATAATTTTTATGTATTTTTGCAGTTTTTGTGGATACCATATTGTTCTAATGAGATAATGGCATGCCTTCCAGTGGAAGTATATAGAAATAGCCACATATGGCGTGCAAATACGGCACTAATATGCTTCCAAGTTATAGAGTGGCACTAGGCGGATAGGGTCCTACATCAATTTAGGATGCAACAACCAATCCTTCAAACACCACAAAGTTCACAAAATTGACATGCGTGGTAATCATGCAGAGAACTAGGTCGAAAAGCATAGAAGATGGATCTGGTATTAGGAAATTCGTTATATACTTATTACATCTAGCTCTAAAATAACAAATAACAATTTCGAGCCATCAGATGAATAAATGAGATGGTTCCATAAACAATGTCGACCTTTTATTTTTCCATCGTCGGGTGTTACTTAGAGGATGAGGCAACCTACTTCGATAGATGTTCATAA
>JAQSVH010000005.1:879787-890378 GCA_029448705.1 Adansonia digitata
CAAAACCAGAACTATTTTTAATAAATTAATTAATCAAAATCCAAAAAAAGAATAATTAATACCAAACATGTCTACGAAATTATAGTAGACTTTGAAGCAAAGTTAGGCTTTCAAATCTAGCTTAATGCAAGCTCTTTGAGAAATATTTGTGTATATACTATATAGATGATTAAACATTGTTGGTGGTTGTAACTCTAAAACAGCTCAAAAGCAACTTTTTTTTTCATGTGTCTTTTTATTACAACTCATAGCATGCAGCTGAATGAGGCAAAAGTTTCAAATTGCTTTGCTTTTGCTGACTTTTTTTACTTGGGTCATTCTACAGCTCCAAAGCCACATTATTTCATAAACAAATGAATCTAACACCTAAAATGGATTTTGCATTATTTCCTCTCTTTTCCCCTCCTAAACCCCCCCCCCTTAATTTGATAACGACTTTTCGATAAAAATCTACTCAAAGGTCCAGCTAGATTTGAGTTATACTGAAAAAAATATTAATATTTTATAGATTTATTTGAATATTTTAGCTTGAAATACAGTTACATTTTTTATTTAAATTCAATTATATTTGTAAATAAATATTTTAAACTCATTTAGATCTATTAATATTTTTATTTTATTTTATTTTTAAATATGATTTTAATTTAAATTTTAATAACTTATTAAGTTTTTTTCATTAATATTCTTTTAAAAATACAAGATATAACTTTTATTATAAAAGTTTTTCAATAAATTAACAACTAGTAAAATAAAATTATAAATATTCTTATATTATAAAAATATAAATTTTATAATAGAAAAAAAATTATCGAGGTCGGGTCGGGCTTGAACTTAAAATTTTTTACCTAAGGATCGACTCGGTTTTTAAAAAAGCTTTATTTTTTGCTTAAGCCTATTTTTTTTATATTCGTTCAAATATTAGACAAATCTTCGAGTTTAAGTTGACAATTTAATCCTTGAATAGATCTATTTTTAAATTATTATTTTATTAAGCAACCAAAAATTTACAAAGCTAATAAAATTAAAAAGTTAGTTGAGACAGAATAAGGTTCCACAGCATAGCGCAGCAATTAAAAGAAAAAAAAAGGGAAAAAACTAATGATAAGATAAATAACTGAGTGAAAAAGAGAAGAAACCGAAAAA
The DNA here is from genome assembly GCA_029448705.1 of Adansonia digitata. Classification (NCBI taxonomy): domain Eukaryota; kingdom Viridiplantae; phylum Streptophyta; class Magnoliopsida; order Malvales; family Malvaceae; genus Adansonia; species Adansonia digitata. The sequence continues at coordinate 880,931 of JAQSVH010000005.1, forward strand.
AGAAAAAAAAAAAAAAAACCCTAAAATCAAAAATCAAACTTCAATGGAAGACCTTCCTGGGAAACTAAGAATCATGAAAACAAAATCCAATAATCCTTTCACAACTCAAACAATGTCTTAAGGTAACGTCTCAGTGTCCCGACATCCATGGCTAACTACATCAAATAAACCAACTCCTTATCTTTTAGACCAAGGTTAAAATCAACAAATAAAACATGAAAAATCATCTTAAGTACACTAAAAAGTTTCACTTCTTGCAATTTCCTAACGTGGAATTGGGAGTTTATAACACCCAATTCCACATTAGGAAACTTTGAGGGTCTATTACAGTATATATGTGGAAATTTAAATTCATATTTGTGAAGCACTTTTTATGAATAAAATTATGAGGCTCAATAGACGAAAACGTACAATATCTTGTAAGTTGAGTGCAGATGAAGGTAGCCAGTACCGTATTGGTGGGCATACTGTTTTTATTTTGGTACAGGTACATACATATATCAATATGTTTCAATATGTCATTTCGAGTTTATCGAAGTTTGAATATTTGAAATTATATATATATAAATATTTTTAAATATGAAACAAATCAAATTAAATAAATTTTATATATTAAATATTCATCAATCATATATAATGTTCTCAAAAAATTCATCAAAAATAAGAAAATCAATATCAGTTAAGAAGTAAAGCTGAAATTTTTTAATGATCATTAAATTTATGAGTAATTATATCTAATATTCATCAAATTTATAAGTAATTATGCATAATACTCATCAGATTTAAGATCAATGTTAGTTTAATTTTTTTTTTCAAGCTTATATTATGTACTGGCCGATACAACTATTTTTGGTTGGTATCATTGAAATAAGCCAGAAATTCTGATATGGTCGGTACAGACCGAAACCAAGATCGAAACGAAACTAACTATCACCGATATCATTATATGTTGAAACCGATACATACTAACTAATACGACCGATACCAGTACGGTATCGATAACACTGGTGCAAATCTTCATAATATGCATTTAACATTAAGCCAAATAGTCGTGCTGGTACATAAAAGAATTGTCTTAACAATTTCATTAGAGAAAGAAAATTAATATTATGAACATATAAATAAAAGACTTAGAAAAGGAGAAAAAACGTCAAACTGAAAAATGGCTAATTGAATTTATAAATAAAGAAAATGAAAGCAAAGTACATAGTTGAATTAATCACTTCGTACAATAATATAAATAAGTTCGGTTGATAAATGTATATAAACATCAATTACAATTCTTTTACATTTAATATATTATTTATAAAAAAATTAAAAAATATATAAATAATAGTTTTTTTCCTTTTTATAAATAACACTTTAACTATTATCATTAGACACTCCTGTGAATAATTTTAGTAAATTTTCATTATGATTTCCATTAGGATCTTTGGTTCAGCTTGGAAATCTGCATCCTGATCTGCTAATTGAGTAATTAACATGTAACATGGGACTTTGAACAGATGAATAGGCCAGCGGGCAGATGGGAAGGCCACGGAGTCGGTTCATCATTATCTAGGGAAAGGTGATGGGCCAAAGTGCTGAATTTCCATATTCGATAAAGAAAGTGAAGCATGTGAGATCGAAGGACATGTTTGTAAATTCTTTAAAAACAGACATTTTGAAGAGGTGGTGGGCAGTTGTGACAGCGACAGTTGGCATAGAAAGGGAGAACACAGTCGCTTACTCGCTCTTCAAGTCATGACTCACTCTTTACCAAAGTGCTTGCATTTGCCACATCATTGGAAGCTGCAAAATCAATAAGAACACTGACCAACTTGGATTATCATCATCAATATATATGCTGATGTGTTGTCCTTGGGTTTTATTCAGTCATGTCGATACCATGAAACAAGGAATTCGGGTCTGTTTTCGCTTGTTCTTTAATCTTTTTACTTTTTTTTTTTCATTTTTTTGTAGGATTTTCTGATTCTTTTTATGATTGATCTTATGGAGAAGTAAGGTTCTTTCAATATTCTGATGCATTTTATAGATTGCACTGGTGACTTGAGAGCCAGTTCCTATTTTATGAACTTTCCATATTTGATAGAATAGCTACTAAATATACGCACATCCATACATAAACATGCCTGTGTATGTGTATATATATTCAATTCTGGGTTAGATTTGAATATGTGGATGCTTACAGCTTATTTCCAAGATGCTTTAGATTTCATTGATAGATGCCAACTGCAAGTTTTTAGTAAGCAATGATAAAATTTTGCTAGCATCTTTCCTAGTATCAATTAATTCTATTCAACAGCCGTCTTTTTTATCAGTTTCTTCAGATGTCATCTATACTTTATTAAAATCTTTTTTTTTTTCCAAAAATAAGGTCTGACTTCAAGTATAAAAGATGGTATGCAATGAATTTGCTTAGAGTGCTTCCATGAATTCTCTCAATGGGAAAGAAAAGGCGCTGGTTTAGTTGGGTGAAGAAGATTTTCGCTTCTGATGCAAAATCAAAAACGGAAAAGGTTCATTTAATGTATCCCCTTTTTTTTTCTTTCTAGATTTTTGGCCCTTTTCGAATAATAGCTTTGATTGATCTTTTTGGTACTCTTTTTTTTTTTTTGGGGGGGGGGGTGTAATGATTTCGGTTGTACATTCTAGAAATCAAGGAGGTGTAGATGGATTTTTGGAAGACTGAAGCTTAAGCAATACCACCCTGCACTTCCAGCACCACAGAAATCATTGTGTCAAGCAACGGAGGAGCGAAGAAAGCATGCTTTGAACGTTGCCATCGCGACAGCTGCCGCAGCTGAGGCTGCCGTTGCTGCTGCACAAGCAGCTGCTGAGGTCGTCCGTCTTGCCTCAGGTGCCTGTAACCCTTCCGATCATTTCACAACAAGGGATAGGAACTGGGCTGCTATTAAAATCCAAAGTGCTTTCCGAGCACAGCTGGTGAGTTTTTACCTTTGAAAATCTTTGTTTCTGAGTCTTTTGTCACCTAAAATCGTTTCGGCTCATGTCGAATTTGGTTCTGATAATTGTAACCCTTCCAAGTGTAAGCAAAACGTTGGTCAGCGTAGCTAAAATACTAATTTCGAATCTCTAACATCCAATTAGTATTCGATTTGCTTTAGTGAAAAGCTAAGCAGCCAACTTCCTTGATACTTGAATTTAAACAAATCTACGCAAGGTTATTTGGTACTCCAGAAATAATCAAGCACTATTCCTTTACATGTTGATCAATTTGAATTGATATGATTTTTCAAGTTGCTGTGGGAACAGGCAAGGAAAGCACTACGGGCACTAAGGGGACTGGTGAAACTCCAAGCCATTATTCGCGGACAAGCCCTGAGACGTCAAACAATGAAAAACATCAAATGCTTGCAATCTGTTACAAAAATGTACCCAGATCTCAAGGAGAAGAGCACTTCTACAACAAGAGTAATTTGTCAAGACGGCTGGAGAAATAAGAGCCTCATACACAAAGATGAGTCGCAGGAGAAGGACATTAAAGTATGTTAGATAATTCAAGTCAAACTATCTTCAACTATTCTTTTACTCTATGTTACTTGCATTCTTGATTTTTGCTAAAGGACTTATGTATGACTTATATTCAGACATAGGTCTCCGGTATGATCCTCCAAATATGTTAAAAACTTAGAAAAATCTGAGTATTCCGGATACATATATACCTATATTCAATACTAGCCACGAATCAGGGTAATGTATCGTTTACTATCCTTCTAAAGTAATTTAGGGGACAAGTGAGCCAAAATAATCCACACTTTCAAGATTAACGATATTTTCATTGTATTTTCTGTGCAAAGAGTATTCATCTTAGGATAAGAATATGTAGTTTAGGCAGGGTAACTGGGCGAGTATGATTTCATACTTTTTCATATTCCACTGAGCTCGTTCTTATATATCTGTCACTAGTTTCTGGTTTAATATTCAATTTCATGTGATGCTTCATTTTTTTTGTTTGTTCATTTGCTGTCAAACTCATACATATATATATATATATATAGTGACTGCATTTGACTTTGGTTCTAAGTTGTCCACCTTTGATCAATCACTCCAATCTCAAAACATTTTGCCATGAGCAGCATGAATGCAACAGTAAAAAAAGTTGGAATGACAGTATGCTTTCTAAAGAAGACACTGAAGCCATCTGGTTAAGAAGGCAGAAGGCAATGGCCAAAAGAGAGCATATGGAGAAATACTCGTCCTCCCATCGGGTAATTTCATCTCATATCGTATTTTCTAGTCGGCTTTGTTACGTTATCGAATGAAAACTACCAGTTGTTGCCATGTTAATGAAAATATTCTATTTCCAAATATTGCAAGCTTTTACATATTGTTTACTTTTTCATGGTTAACTGAAGCCCTAATTTATCCTCTCATTTCCTTCAGGAGAGACCGAATAATTGCATGCTTGATGATTCCGTGCACGTCAAAGAAACCAGAGGCAGCAGCTTTGCGGAAGCAGAAGCAAATGCTGAGGGAAATGGAAGGGAAAGAGTGATGATTTTAAAACCCAATGTACCTTCAAATTCAACAGCTTCGGAAATACATGGGCTACCTCATGTTAGATTTAGAAATTTGAAAAAGCAAGACATGCTAGACGGATTGAATTTGCCCTTTCTATTTCCACGAAGATCAATTTCTCGTGTGCAGAAGAGTCCAGCTGGAGATGAGAGTTCCATCCCGAGCTCTCCAGTTTTTCGTAATTATATGGCAGCAACAGAATCTGCAAAAGCAAAGGCCAGGTCAATGAGCACGCCAAGGCAGCGGGTAGGATTTCTGGATACTTGCTTTGATTATAGCGTGCCATACAAGGGTGGACTTTCCCTTTGGTCCACTTATAATGGTGAACCATTCACTATCAAGAGAATGCTGGTCTAAATAGGCTTAATCCTGACTGGGGATGAAATTCCAACCGAGTATGCTTGTTCATTTACCAGTTATAAAATGGCATCAATGCTATCTTTCTGGGTGTAAGACATGAAAGAATTACAACGGCTTCATATTACAAGGAAGACCTTTCAGTGTTGTGAGGCTATGCTTTTCAAATTGGCATGCGCTAGTATGGTCAATCTGCAATATTTCGTTTCTGTTGGAGATAATTTCTGTATTTGATGAGGTGCATTTGGTTTGTTTGTTATTTCTTTCCATTTTTCTTTTTCCATTTTTCTTTTCTTTTCTTCTTTTTATGGAAAAAAGGGTTTGGAAATAGTTTTGTGCCAAATAATGTACAATGAAAGATTTGGCCTGTATTTGAAAGAAATTTCTCATGCAGTTACTGTTGTACTATTACCTAACATCAGTTAAATCAAATTTTGGATTGCTTGTGATCTTTTATTCAAATTTTTGTCTTGTAAAATGTACAATCCTTTTGTTGTTGTTGTTGTTGTTGTTATTAAGAACTTCATTTCCTGAAAATGGGGAATGTTAATTTCTCACCTTATACTTCTGCATGAAGCAACTTAGTGGTTATATTGAAAGCTTCTGTAGGTTTCTTCTTCAATGAATATCTGGATAGACAAATTGGTGTGGAACTGTAATATGTTTTGCGGTGCATTGAAGAGTTTGATCAATAGCTGCACATTTTCTGTGCATATATAGTTAACTATGGTGGGGAAAGGCACAAGTTCAAGTCCATCCTCCAATATAAGAACACATGCAAATGATCCTAAGGGTTTTGGAAGAGAAAATAAATTATCCCAACAAAAAAAGAAAGAATAAAGATTTTGACAAAAGGTTAACTGATTTTTGCTTACTCCAGTACAAAATGTGTAAAAGAGAAGAAAAGAGAGACTTCTAATTCTCAGAGATTAGACTGTCTAGAGAAAGAACCAATTAAAGGAGTTTTTATAGACAATCCAAATGCTGCCAATAAATAATCGTTGTTAATCTGTCATTGTTTGGGTGAAATGCTAGTTCTGGACAGTTTGCTTGTAAGCAAGCACTAGCCCTTTAACCAATGATAGGCTTTAGCGTGCATTTAGGCCCAACAAATTGTGCTTTTCCCCCTATATTCTTTGATGTAAGTTACCAATATGAAGTGCCATGGCTAATTGTTCTACAAAGTTGACCTAAACACTAGAGTTAAAAAATTAAAGATTTGACGATATATATTTTGTATATGTTTTCAAAGACACTTCTTGACGGATAATAAGACTTGTTGTATACGAATTCTAAAGAGAGAGATTTTTGGTGGACAAATTAATGGATTTATAAATAAGGGGTTCTTAATCGGGTAAGGTATGACAGAAAAATGCAAGAAGAGTTGCAGGGTTTTATGTGATCAGTTGTGGAGGCACCCATTGATTGAGGAAGAGTAATTATGGGTGACAATGTTTGATTTTAGGTTCTTAGAGATCGAGCAAAAGGCTCATAAACGTGTTTGGATGATGATTGTTTGATGTTTGGGTTGAAATCGTTGTGATTATGAGTTTGATTGTGTTTGAATAACGTTAACGTGATTATAATTCTTCTTAACTAGTCAATTTTTACCTTTTCTTTTTGCTCCCTTCGATGATTACTTGATTTGGGCCTTGGATTTTAATATAGCGAAATATATTAATGTTAAACTAATATATAACATAAAATAATTCAACCATAGCAAAAAAATCTAATGCTTATATAATTATTATAGTTGCTTTAGGATGGTCACCAAAAGGTACAATTAGATGTTATTGTTTTAGTAAAAGGTATCAATATTTTTATTTTACCAATTTTATTTTCTTAAGATAATATGCACGGTGCCATTTTGTATGTTTTTCTATGGTGCTTATGAATAGTATGTGCAAATATGGTAATTTTCTATAATTAAATATAAAAGTTATCCCTAAACCACATAATAATGCTTAATTTGAACTTAAGGGACGTGATTTTGGGACACCTAATCTTTGAGATTAATTAAAATATGGAGGTATTAAGCTGTCATTTTATTATTGTAATGAAGAAAGGAAAAAAAGAAAGAGAGAAAGAAAGAAGGAAAAGAAAGAGAAAAAAAAAACGTGAGAAAGATTCGTGTATTTGGGTTGTTTTTTTATTATTTTTTTAATATTTTAATTGCTTTTGAGATATTATTTTTCATAGCAATTTTATTTAAAAAAGTATCGTATACATGTTGTATCTCAATTCATTAGATTTGTTTTATAATTTATAACCGTGCTAAATCTAGAGAAAAATTTACGTATTTATTTTTTCTTGTGTTGAAAGCATTATAAATGTAAACAAATTTTTACATATTGATAATTCATTTTATATAAAATTTGATGAATTTGTGTATTCATGTTGTGTTTTAACTTTGCGTTTCAATTCATCCTATATTTTATATAATTCATCATCATGATTCAATTTTAACTTTAAATTTATTTACACAATAATTAGATCATTGAATCTACCATATATTAGCATGAATACCGTGTTTAAACTTAAATTTAATTTTCCAAATCATAGTGAAGGCATCTTCTAGCTATATGTTATCGTGCAACGCATGTGATAAACATACCAGTTTGAAGTTAAGAGACGTAATTTTATTATTAAAAAAAAGGTAAAATTTTATGGATTATCGGGTATATGGATAATTTACAAGTAAGATTAAATGGTTTCCAAATGTCCTTATTATATATTTAAAAAAAAGGTATATGATAGTTTTTTAACTTACTTGTGAATTAGTGTAGTCGATAATTATTCAAATTTTTTTATTTCTAATATTATTATTATTTTTAATTGTATAGATCATGGGCCAACTGAGTAGGCTTGTCTTTTTAACTTGGGATAAAGTCAAATTTGGGTTAAACTTAAGGCCCAACTAATCAAAATGGGCTTAATCATTAAGAAAATCAGTTAGGCCTGGCCCATGGAAAAGGAAAGCTAAGCCTTGATTTTATCTCATTTATTTACTTTATATATTATTCTGCCAGTTAGGGTTTAGTACGGAATTAAGCAAGTGCTTGCCTTGCCTTTCGTTTCCAAAGCTTGACCCTCGTTCTCTTTCAAATACAGCAGCAGCAGCCGCGTAAACCGCCACGCAAGGAGGAGCAGAACTGAAGTGCTTTGAGATTAGGACCGATTCGAAAGTCGATGGGGGCGAAGGCGAGGAAAGCGTCGAAGAAAACAATAAAGAAGGCTTCTTCTCAATTTTCAAACTCTGATTCTAAAACTGCGTCTGCGGATTTCTTGGTATGTTTTCTTTGTTAGAATTAAATTTTCGTCTTTGATTTTTTTTCTCCTTGTTTTGTAATCCGAAACTGATTTTGAATGCTGCTTTTATCTATGAATAAAGCCATTGGAAGGCGGTCCGTCTCGTGAGCTTCCAGAAACCAAAGCCCACCAAAACAATGGTACTGTTTTATATATTGGTCGAATTCCCCATGGCTTTTATGAGAAAGAAATGGAAGGTAAAAAGTAATTTGTATGAACGAGGCAATATTTGTTTAAGGAATTTTTTCTTTTGAAAAAATCATGCTAACTGGGTATTTTCTTGCAGCTTATTTTAAGCAGTTTGGTGCCATTAAGAGATTACGGATTGCTCGAAATAAAAAGGTTTTAAGCAATTGCTTCAGTTTCCCTATTACGCGCATTCGTTTATATTTCTGTGTTTGCCACTATGTTTGCATTTATGGACTATAGGGGTGTGTTCTTTTGTCAAGTTTATTTGAATTTTAAAGAAATTAGTTGTTTGGGTTTTTTTTAATAACAGTTCGGTTTTGGTAATTGGTACTAGAATTCTAGTTTTATTTTGGAAAATTCTTCGTAATGAGGGTCTTACATGTTGTTGGGTGTTATATGCCTATGTTTGCTTTCATAAAACCTAGCATATTAGAGTTATTGCTTTGTTGATTCGGAAATTCCTTGATTAAAAATTATGAAATTTCTTTGCTCTTTGGTTGAGTGTGATATCCTAGCTGCTGGTCATAATGCTGCCATTTCCTGCTTTGTTTTGTTGTTTGCTTACATTTTGAAAAAAAAAATTCCTAAGTGTTAACTTTCTTTCTTTTGCAATTTTATAACAGACAGGAAAATCAAAGCATTTTGGTTTCATTGAATTTGAGAATCCGCAGGTTGGAGACAGTTTTTGTTGTTTCATGTCTAATGAAATTACGCCTGTTGTGATTTTGGTTATTTTAACTATAATTCTTGTTGGCTGTAGGTGGCTGAAGTTGTAGCTGATTGCATGCATAATTATCTGTTGTTTGAGCATCTTTTGCAAGTCCATCTTATTCCTCCTGAGCATGTTCATCCAAAATTGTAAGCAATGAGCTATACAATAACTTGAGTTTCTTATTCATTTACTTTTTTTCAGGAATTTTCTGGTGCTTTCCTTTTCTAATTGTTTTATGCTGTTGTTATGCTTTATTTACTGCATTTTATTCCGAAATTTATAATGCAAGAAGACCTTGTGTGTAACAGTACAAGCAAGATTTTGGATCCAGGAAATGAT
>JAQSVH010000005.1:897839-907887 GCA_029448705.1 Adansonia digitata
GATAAAAATATACAAAATTTTCATTTTCCTTTCTCTTTCCATTTTTTTAAAAAAAATAAAATACCTTAATTACCCTTAAGCCCTTTTACTTTATATTCTTACATATCCATAGCTAAGAGAAACTAAAATTACAATTCACTCCTTTTGGTTGGGATAGTTTTTAACACTAGCTATAGATTGTAGATGTTAACCATAGGCCATAGGCTTCTACTGGTAATTTCTGAATTTGTTTTGTTACAGAATCAGAATTTACAATTAAAGTCAAGGTGTAAATACAAATATAGATTAACTACATGCCTCCTCTCCTCTGTTAAGCAGAAATTAAGAAATAAAAACATGCCTGCTGCTCCGCAGATTTATTTAGATATGATTATATCTGTTCAAAAATTAAATAATTTATCTAAATTTAAAGGTTTATTTAATATTTGAAAGAGTTTAGATAAAAATTTTAAGTTCAAAAAATAAGCATTAACAAAAAAATTAAATCCGATTAAAAAATAGATTAAGCCTTACCTTCAACTTTTAAGGCCCGAACCTGATCTAACTTATTTTACTATTACATAATATACATTAATTTTATATTTTATATTATAAAATTTTTATCATATAAATATATATATGTATAATATGAAAGCGTAAACTTAAATAATTTGATTAAATTTCTTGGTTGTCATCCATTAGTCGACTGGAAATACAGCTTTATTTATTAATATTTTACACCATTATTAAATCAGCTATGAACTAGCGGCTACTTTGTGTCTTTAAGACTTTCAGCTTAATTAATTAATTAATTAATTAATTTTTTTACATCATTAGTAAATCCACTATGAACCACTGGCTAGTATGTGTCTTCAAGACTTCCTCCTTCCTTGCAAAATTCATGCATGAATCGAGGACGAAAATTGTTACTAATCTAGGAATAGGAATATAGGATGGTTTATTCTACATATAGATACACTTAATGGGAAAGAAAATTTTCCTGGAAATGTGGCCAACATTTGTCCAAGAAAACACCCTTTGCTCGATGCATTAAGATAATTAGAATGCTAAAAATATTATTGGTCCCAAATAATAACTTCGCCTGTACTCAATCTCCCAGTTTAGGAGGCCAGAAACTTGAAAAAAAAAAAATGAAAGGTTGCTAAAGCCTAATTGTCAAAGTTTTTGTCTGCGAGAAAAGGAATGTCCAAAAGAAATTGAACTAATATTTTGTTAGGTGATTGACTTGATTGAGTGCCCTAAACATAAAAGTATGATTCATCATCGGATGTGAAAAAACCCCATGTTTCGAACATGTCGATATCAAGACAGCTAAGAGACCGCCAGCACCATCTACGTGAAAAGGGGTATGATTGTGGTCATTGCTGGATGCTGATAACGACGGTGGTGCTCAAGCTTTTAGCCATCTCGTCACTGTATTCTATAGTGTTGCTTCTCTTCTAGATTATTATTATAATATTATATTATATTTTTATTATTTTTATTGCATAATTATGTTAAATTATTAATACTAATATTATATATTATATTTTTATTATTTTTATATAATATTTATATCATATAATTTTATTTTATTCAAAATTATCATTTTTATCTAATCCATGTCTTGATATCAACTTATCAAAAGCCCCCGGTTGGTCTTCTCCCTTTCCTTTTCATTTCCTAATTTCCACCCCCTAGACACGTGGGCCGTCCCTGTTGTTACCTCGTGAAATTTAAGCCGTCCATTAAATGATGCCATCTTCTATATATACCCTGCAAACCATCCCTGCAAAATACGCACTGCTTCAAACAGTTGTCCACCAATACTTGGCTTTTTCTTATCTTCTTGTCTGGTCACCTCCCAATAAGCTTTTGAACTTCATTTTTTGAGATAGTTAATACTAGATTAGCACTAGTTTTTGTAAGAGTGCACCCACATGGCTTGTCTAAATAATTTTTGCAAAGAGGTTGGTGATTTTTCATTTTATTTCTTTCCTTCTTTTTTCCTTCCTCTTAAATTTCATCAATGATCAATGATATATAGAAGCAGATGACCCTTTTGCAGTAAGCCTTTTCATGGGGGAGTTTTTGCTATTACTAAGAAATAGATTGTATAAATAATGATTGCAATACGGCATTGTAATCATTATTTAATAATTTTAATTTTTTTAGTTATTATTATTTATCGTAATTGATTATGATAATAATCAATTAAAATATGCTTATAACTATTATTTTTAATTTTGATAACTATTATTTTTAAAGAAATCGTCATATTTAAATTTTAGTTTTGATAACTATTATTTCGTTCAAGTAATTTTCTTTTATCTTGTTTGGGAGATTTTTGTGAACTTTTTTCTTTTTAAGAAAATGATTATAAATCTTAATTATTGGATTAAAAAAAATTTATCTTTACTTCTTTTTATGAGAAAATGATTACAAATCTTAATTATTAGATTAAAAAGAACTATATCTTTACTTTTCCTTTTTTCTTCCCTAACATTAATTTCAATAATTTAAATATCTTTTTATATTTAAAATTATATTTCTTATTTAATATCAATATTTTAAATATTTCCAGCGTTAGGATCGGAGACAACAAAAGAAAGAAAAACAAAGGGATAAAAATATGTTTTCTTTTGTGTATACCATTACTCCACTGTGTTATCAGAATGATACTTTGTTCAACTAGGTGCATATATCACTTTAATATGTCGAGTAATTTATATCATTGTCACTTAGTTTCATGAGGGATGTTAATGCCCATATATATCGCCCGTTGATTAGAAAAAAGCTTAAAATCATCATTATTTTTTTTTTACTTTTTAAGAGTTATTTTATTTTATTAATATACTTTTAGAATAGGGGTTTGCAAACTCAGTTGGCTTTGTTTATAGAATTTCATTGGTAATATATAAGATAATTTTTTATTTTTATGTGTTATCTTTTTTTTTTCTTTTTTACCAACAGCCATCTCTTTAACTTGAAGTTTATATGGTGTTACGTAATTATTATCCTTAAAATTTCAAATAGATAATTTAAGGTGAAACTATGATCAGGTGAGTATTGAGAAGAGGATCGCAAAGGAGGAAGAGGTGTACACCTTAGATGGAGCTGTGGATCGACATGGCAATCCTGCTATTCGAGGCAGAACTGGAACTTGGGTTGCTGGAATTCTACTGCTAGGTACTTGTTCTACAATCAAAGCAGTTATACATAGCTATACATAATTTGCACTTTAATGGAAAATTAATTAGTCGCAGAGATAATAATAATAATAGTAACTTGAAAAAGATTGAGCACATTTTCATGCATTATATGCAAAACATTTCATTTTAGAGTAAACAAATTAGATTTGAACACGTAAGTTGCAGTTGTTATTTGTCTTTTGTTCCTACTTCTCCTTACCATAATTAACAAATGTTGACTGCTTACCTTCCATTCCCACTCCTTCCCTTTCATTTTAGACTTTTTTTTTTCGCATGGGTTGCTTTACCTTTACATGTTTATTATCCATGATTCCTTTTTCTTCTAATCACAGTAGAGGAAATCCTTCGTTTAAAATATATATAATTCCTTCAACTGAAACTGTATATTTCATCAGTTAATCAAGGGCTGGCAACGTTGGCGTTCTTCGGGGTTGGGGTCAACTTGGTTTTATTCTTAACGAGGGTACTGGGCCAAGACAACGCCGATGCTGCCAACAACGTCAGCAAATGGACTGGAACTGTCTACATTTTTTCTCTACTTGGTGCCTTTCTTAGTGACTCTTACTGGGGAAGGTACAAGACTTGTGCCATATTCCAAGCTGTCTTTGTTGCTGTAAGTTACAAACAACTTGTCTCACCTCTCTCCTTTCTCATGGAAAATTTGATTTTTTAAATTGATTCCTTGTTAATGCAAGTTTGTTTCAAAACAGGGTTTAGGGTTGTTATCGATTTCATCCTCTGCGTTCTTACTAAAGCCCAGTGGCTGTGGCGATGAAGAAACTCCATGTGGATCTCACTCCTCTTTTCAAATCGTGTTCTTCTACTTTGCCATATACCTCATAGCACTGGGAAACGGAGGTTACCAGCCTAACATCGCCACATTTGGAGCTGATCAGTTTGACGAGGAAGATCCTAAAGAAGGGCACTCAAAAATAGCGTTCTTTAGCTTCTTCTATTTGGCTTTGAACCTTGGATCACTCTTTTCGAACACAATATTGGGCTACTTTGAGGATCAGGGTATGTGGACACTTGGGTTTTGGGCATCCACCGGCTCTGCCTTTATGGCATTAGTCCTATTTCTAATTGGGACTCCCAGATATAGGCACTTCAAACCCCAGGGCAACCCTCTGTCGAGGCTTTGCCAAGTATTGGTTGCTGCAATGAGAAAATGGAAGGTTGAGATGCCTTCGGGGGAAGAAAATTTATTTGAAATGGACAAAAAGGAATCTGCCATGAATGGGGATAGAAAGATACTCCACACAGAAGGTTTCAGGTAGGTTCATGTGCTTTCTATTTAATAAACTCTTTGATAAAAAATTATGTCGATTTGAAAATCTAATTAGAACAACTTGACAGTCATGGCAAATTTATTAACATTGTGTTCATAATCACTTTTTCAGGTTTTTGGATAAAGCAGCAATTATGACACCAAAGGATTATGCTAAGCAAGAGAAAAATGTTAAGGGTCGAAATCCATGGCGTCTATGCACAATTACGCAAGTTGAGGAAGTAAAATGCATATTGAGACTCCTTCCAATTTGGCTATGCACCATACTCTACTCTGTCGTTTTCACTCAAATGGCATCACTCTTTGTAGAGCAAGGAGCCGCCATGAAAACTACCTATTCAAACTTCCACATCCCGGCGGCGGGCATGTCTAGCTTTGACATACTCAGTGTGGCAGTATTCATATTCATTTACAGGCGAATTCTTGATCCAATTGTTGCAAGAATAAAGACAAAAAAATCAAAAGGGCTCACTGAGCTCCAAAGAATGGGAATTGGGCTTGTTATAGCTATACTGGCAATGGTTTCAGCAGGAGTTGTAGAGGTTTTTAGGTTAAAGTATGTAAACAAAGATTGCCCAAGCTGTGAAAATGCGAGCTCTTTGAGCATATTCTGGCAAATTCCTCAGTATACGCTTATAGGAGCATCCGAGGTATTCATGTATGTTGGTCAATTGGAGTTCTTTAACGGACAGGCACCAGATGGGTTAAAGAGCTTTGGCAGTGCACTTTGCATGACGTCAATATCACTAGGAAATTACGTGAGTAGCTTGCTTGTGACGGTGGTTATGAAAATATCTACGAGGGATGATATGCCTGGATGGATCCCAGGAAACCTCAACAGAGGTCATCTGGACCGATTCTATTTCCTGTTAGCAGCTTTGACAACAGCTGATCTCGTGATCTATATAATCTGCGCCAAGTGGTATAAGTATATTAAGTTTGAAGGAAGGAGTAGCGGAGAAGATAATAACAACAACAATGTGCAGGCAGCAGCTGCTGCAGAACTAAGAGTTTAAGATTCTATCAGTCAGTATGGTGAAATGCCACCAGTGTTTGCGCTGCGCAAGCATAGTGGCATGGAATTTTTTGGAGATTCAATAAATGCCATGAGATGCATAGGATTCAAATTTCAATTGTGATGTGTGATATAAATAGACTAAGGTGAAGCGAGGGTAGGAATTGTAGTGTGAAGAGTCGGTTCTGCAATGAAACTAGAGGGGAAGAAATCAATACCGACATTGGATTGGGATGGCATTTTTCTTTTCTCTATGTCGAGCTAAGCATTGAGTATTACTAATTCTTAATCAAAAATTAAAGGTTAAATTCGTTCATCCGATCGAGTTCATAATCATTTACAGCCAATAGTGGCCAGTGGTCGCTCTATCCATTTACTGTATATTATGCTATAATTTGAATTGAGTACCTAGACTACATATTTGATCAATCAAATCAAAATTATGGCTTAAGCAAGCTACGAATTTTCTTTCAGCTAACAAACTATCATTGCGGTAATGACATTATATGTTACCGTAACCAAACGTCCATCATGATTTTATTGAATTAATTAATTATAAATATTGAGGTACCAAATTTGAAATACTCTTCCTTTTATAAAAGAATTGAAAAGCGAAAAACATTTTTTTAAAACTAAAACAAAGCAAAAACCATCCATTCTATAATAGTAGGATTGATCTTTTCTTGTGCAGATGATGAATCAAAGTAGAAACGAATTGATTCCGATGTATGTTTTATATGTTCCTAAATCTAAAACTTTAAATACGAAACAATAACCAAACAACTTGCACGTTCTAACTACCTTTTTCAACATCATGAGCAAAGCATGCATAGTCACCTAGATCATGGTGAGATACTGCAGATATCAGCCTAAAGAAGAGCAGAAGCATTGACCAGTTGCCAGAATCGTTTATCCATTTCTTAAGTCTTGGGAAACTTACGTTGCACTGGCGTCAGGCGGTTTTGAAAGGATATTTTTTAAGCCACTTTGCGCCGACGCTTAGTCAATGCCTAATTTAATTAACAACTTAGGACCTGAGATATGGCTATCATTATGGTAAGTTTGCAAAACCATTGAAATTAAGCGAAGAAAAAGAATACAGTCATGCCTCAATCATTGTGATGTTGATCAAAACGCTGAAAAAGATAATATGAAAATACAAAGAGCCGTGTATCAAAAATAATAAAAATAAATAAAATGTGACGTTGATCAGGGGCCTTTCTTCTTCCTTTTTCTCCTTCGGTTTTATCACCTAGCATCAAATCTGGTTTCTTTCTCAACATTGGCCCTGATTTTCATGCGGATGTTATTTTTTTATATAAAGAACGTCACAATTTAAAGATAAAAAAATATAAAAATAATTAAAATGTGATATTGATAAGAGCCTTTCTTCTTTCTTTTTTCTCCTTCAATTTTATCACGTAACATCAAAATCCGATTTGTTTTTCTAACATTGGCTTTAATTTTCGTATCGATATTATTTTTTATATAAAAAATTTTAATTTAAAAACAAAAAATATAATTATTAAATTTTAAATTTTAAATTTATTAAATATTAATTAATTATATAAATTAATAAAATTAAATTTTAAATTATTATTTATTTTTTATTATTATTTTTTCTTCGCTGACACTGTAGCAAATATGATGACACGGGATTTTAGCGTGAATGGGATCAAGCTTGAAGGCAGCTTGCTTTGTTCGTGAAATTCACTCACTTTTCGCTTCCTTTACGTACTTTAATGCTTTTATGCCATTCTAAATCTAAAACTACGACCGTTGATGCTATACAATCCATTATAAATTGTATTTAGAAATTAATATATTTATATTATGTTTATATATTTTATTATATTATAATTATATTTAAAATATTTTATTTTTTATAAATTTAATATATTAATAATTTATATTATATAGATGTTGAGATATATTTTTATTATGTTGTATTTTAATTATTTTATCTTATTAAATTCACATAATTGTATTTAATATTGTTGTGTAAACAAAATATGTGAATAATTCAAATATAAAATAAAAGTAATTCAAAGATGACACAAACATATGAACTTCTTAAAATATAATTAATATTAATTATTAATATATCAAAATTTATATAAAAATATAATATTTTCATATGATTATAATATGTAAAATTATGTAAATACAATATAAACACTTTGAATTGTCAGATCTGCGGTCCATCGGTGATAAATGTTGAGGTATCAAAATCTTCTAGAGAAAACATAAAAAGTATAAAACATTTTCCAAAATCTTAAACCAAAGCGAAAAATTCAATCCATCTGTTCTTTTTATAGAAGCTGAATCAAAATAAAGAAAAGATTGATCGCCTCGACGATGGCAGAAGATTAAATATTTTAAAATTTTAAAATATGTAATTTTGAATTTGTTTAATTTATATGATTTTTAAATTCATTTATTATTTGATTACCATTCGATATTATTATTTAAATTTGTATCTAATTTAAATAGCAATATTGATCGGATATTTCAATTTATTAAATAATTAATTTATTAAAAATAAAATATAAAATAAAATATATAAATAGATATTATATTCAGATATTAAAATCTATTATCCATATAAGTAAAGTGATTCGAATATTTGATACTATCCGAATCAAAACCGAAACAGATATGGATATCAAATATCGAAAGATTCTTATCTGATCTACTAGTAATATGAATAGTAAATCTAATATTTAAATCCAGAGAGTATCTGAATCGACAACATATAATTTTCTATTAGCCATTACCACTCCTAATCTTCTATTCGTGCCTAAGCAAAGAAGCTGAAGCAAGACAAACAAGGGTTAAATTAGACTTGTGAATTGGGCAGATCAAGTATTAGTTTGGTTAATTCAGGTTGTCATTTCGAGTTTTAAACTTTTGAGTTATTTTTAAGTTTGGGTCATTTCAATTTTGGGTTGCTTCAAGTTCGAGTCAATTAGATTTAACACTTCAGTTAATCCGGTTCAAGATATTTTGGATTCAGATCATTTTGAGTTCAAGTCAATGGAGGTTTAGCACTCGAGTTAATCGATTCCTAGTCGATTAGGTTTGAAACTCGAGTTTATCGGATTGGTCATTTTAGATTCGGGTTAATTATGAGGGTCAATTTGAGTTTGGATCATTTCAAGTTTAGTTATTTAAGGTTCGGATCATTTTATAGGTTTGAGTTAGTCGGTTTTAATTAATAACTTTGTCTAATTAAATTAAGTTTGAATTTAGATGAATTGGTCAACTTTTTTTATATTTAGATCAGAATTAATAGGTCTAAGATATATAGATAAGATAGTTTCTTATATCTAATTTTTTTACTATCCATTACCACTCTTAAAACCGCTGCATATAAGGATCAATCCTTAAGAATAGAAGCTGAAGCAAAACAAAGGGTTTTGCTGATGGTAAGATTTATGTTGAGTTGCCAGAATGTGCGAGGGTGTCATGTGTGCCTGGTGCAACTCACTTGTCCCCTGCCAATGAGAATCTCATGGGAGCTTCTCATTATTGTGGATGCTTATCGAAGGGCTTCTGCTAAGAAATATGACTACCGCCATTCCTTATTTTGTCTATGCCATTGCAATGGCTGACAGGAAGTTAACTCTTTCCATTTTAGCACAACGATGCACAATTAATAGATTTTGTTATCGTCTTCTTTCCTTTGAAAACTTAGTGCTACGATTGGAATTAGAAAAGCTTGAGCAAATGGATTTCAGTTCCGAATTTCTAGTTCAGTCATTATTAATTCCATTTCTTGGAATTGTGAATTCTATGTGATAGAATTCTCTTCATTTTTATTTTAAATTGTGATTTTCTTTTATTGTTCTAGACAATGGAAACTAATCTGATTCTATTTTATTCTTATTCATTTCAAATAAACCTAGTCGAAGTATACTATGAATGTAATTGAATAGTTTCAATTGAGATTAAACTTGTTTATGAGTTGAATTATTTATTAGATTTAATTCACTTAGATTAGGCTTTGATATAAGTTTTCTTAATTAGAATCAGTCCAGTTCAAATTACTAATAATTTAATAATAAAAAAATATTTTTATTTAAATTTAATTATAAAAATAACTTATTAATTTTTTATTAAAATTTAATTATTAACATCACATTTGGCCAACATAATCGCTTAGGAAATGGTCTACATGCAGATAATATCAAGTCAAGTCAAGCTATCCACAATATAATTAAGACATCCTTATTTAAATTTCATTAAATCTGAACTATTTAATTAAGTCTTCCATAATTAATTTTTTATTCAATTACGTTTAAATTAATTAGATCTCAAATTTAATCTAACAAATTGATTTATTAGGTGTGGCCCATTAGATTTACAGCATGTTGGTAATCAACATAAATTATAATCTATGTTTTCAACTAAACTTGTAAGTTTTAAATATAGATCGTCAGTGGCATCTTGAAATTAACCATGACTATCTAAATGTTGAAAAGTAAGACTACCTCTTTAAAACTTTATAGTAATTGTCTATTAGTATAATTCAATATTTTCACCATATATCTT
>JAQSVH010000005.1:927365-939135 GCA_029448705.1 Adansonia digitata
TTATATCTAATTTTTATCAAATCTATGAGTAATTTTATGCCGTATTCATTAAATTTACAAGAAATCATGTTTAATTCATCAAATTTATAATCAATATCAATTTAAATTTTTTTAAAAGCTTATATTATGTGTCAGTTGATATAATTATTTTCGGTCAGTATAGGCTGATATCTACTAATATAATGGCCAATACCAAAACCAAAATAGTATCAAAAGTAACTGATATTAGTTTAATTAAAACTTAATACGTATTAATCAATACCAATTCAGTACCGATAACATTAGATATACCCTTAGCCCATAAAGTTCGTTCAACTCCCTGCATGCCCATTATTAATCTGTGACTCGCTGGAAAAATTTTCAAAAAGTATTTTATATTAAATTTAAATTTTAAAATAATAAAAAATTAAAAAATATTTTATATTAAATTTTGAAAAAATAATGAAACTACTAAAAAATTTCAAAGCAAATCTTGAAGAACTATTTTAAAATAATAAAAAAAATATTTTATATTAAATTTTAAAATACTATTTAAAAATATATTAAATCTCGAATTATTATTTAAAAATAATATAAAAAATAAAAAATTATATTAAATCTTAAATTACTTTTTAAAAGTAATAAAAATTAAAAAATATAGTAAATCTCAAATTACTATTTAAA
This sequence comes from Adansonia digitata, assembly GCA_029448705.1. Lineage (NCBI taxonomy): Eukaryota > Viridiplantae > Streptophyta > Magnoliopsida > Malvales > Malvaceae > Adansonia > Adansonia digitata. The sequence goes on from JAQSVH010000005.1 coordinate 928,029, forward strand.
ATAATAAAAAACTGAAAATATTTTATATTAAATTACTATTTAAAAATAATTAAAAATTAAAATATTTTATATTAAATCTTGAATTATGATTTAAAAATAATTTAATTGATAGTTAAAACCCAAATTATTATTTAAAAATAAAAAATTTGAAACTTAATATAAAATATTTTTAATTTTTAATTTGAAATTAATATAAAATACGTTTTGAAATTTTTTTGAATGAGTGACAAACTAACAGTGGCCCTGCAGGAAGTTAATGTACTTTATGGGCAAAGAGTATATCAGTAATTACAGCATTTTTATAAGTAATTTTTACTATTTATTTTCTTACATGCAAATAAATTTTTTTATTATTCTATTATTTAAAAATAAAATCTCCAGCTGCTTAATATGGAAGTTTCCCTATTTGGATTATCCAGCAGTAAAAACACGTTCTGCATCATTCAATCATTGGTTGAGTTCTTCGGTTGTTACGTGACCATACATTTGTGCCATCGAGCAGTAAACACGGTTTTTATATCGACCGCTGGCTCAATCTTCAAGCGTTCTTCAGAAGAAGAGAGACTCGATGAGACCTAAAAACTTACATTATTAGCACGGGCACTTTTATTAAGAAAGTATTTAAGTATTGAACATATATTTGATACAAATATAATAAAATATATGTTAAATATGTTAGAATATATGAACAAATAGAAATAAAATCTGTTACAGTCAACATATGGTCAGGACACAAGCATACCACTTAACTATTTTTTTTCTTGCATTTTTTTCTCATATAAGAAATTAATAATAGGCAATTTGATTCTAATAAATTTTAAAGATTTAATTTTTAAATTAAAAAATGATTTTTTAAATTAACAAATTATTTGCATATCAATATTTAATAAAAAAATTTTAATTTTCTATTTTTATTGTATATTATTATGCAAAAAAATTATTTTTTATTGCCATATCTTGCTGTATTTATGTCTTAAAATTTTCAAAATTCTCGTATTGTTATCTTCTTGTGATATAGTCTCATATTGCATGGATGTATTTGTGCTTTCCAGAAAGAAATCAGTGTACAACAAAAATACAAAATATTTGATGCAGGGCTCTGCATCCTTCCATCAAGCAACGAAGAAACACTAAAGAAGACTTGCTAATCCTGACTCGAATTCAAAAAATTCGATTAATCTGTTGAATCTAAAATCAACCCAATTCAATTTGATAAAAAAGTTAAAAACCCAAAACTAACCAACTCGAGCTTGAAAATGATATGAATCCAAAATTATTAAAATCCGAAATAATCTAAATATAAAATGATCAGAACTTCAGTTAATAAAAATAATCTTATAACATAGATTATTAATTTGTTTTTATTTTGTAACTTATAGTTACTATTTATTATGATAAAATATGCAAATATCATTTGATATGTATAAATATTGATCATAGTCCTATTTTTATTCTCTTATCTATATTTACAATAATATAATAATTATACATGTTCAGATACCGCTAGAATTCTATAATTATACTATTATGATAATCTTTTTACATGTGATTTATTTAATTTTTTTTGGAATTGTTACTGTAATTTTGAAATATATTATATTAGGTGGAATGGAATTAATTTTTTTATAATTAAAAATAATGTTGAGAATTTATCACATTTTTTATTCTTTTTCAATTAATTTTTTAACATATCTTGCTGAGAGTATATTTTATTCTGTTGACTTTATTTGTGAAATCTAAAAACTCTTTGATTTTTTACTTAAATAATTTTTTTATTTATCATTTTTGAAAAGTTTACGAAAATTTGTATTGGTTGGAATCATGGTTGAAAATCTAGTTAGAAAAAATTCCTATTGATTTTAATTAAAATAAGAAAAAAGCCTGATCGAATTCTATAAGTAAAAGTTTAATTAAAAATCCTATATGTAAAAAAGGTCAATTGAAAACTCTCTATATAAAAGGTTTAATTTTAAAAAAAAATCTATATTTAAAAATTTCAATTAAAAATCCTATATGTAAAAGGTTTAATTAAAAATTTTAAAAAGATTAATTAAAAATTTTATACATAAAAAAATTAATTAAAAAATTAAAAAAAAAGGTCTAAAACAATATATATGTAAAAAAATCTAATTAAAAATAATATTAGCTTTCAGTGAAAAATTCAACTAAGAAGTTCTATTGATTTTTAATTTAAATAGAAATCCTAAGAAATTTGATTAAAAAAACCATATTTTAAACAAAGTAAGAGTTTAATTGAAAATCCTAAAATGTTTAATTACAAATTTTATTGGGAAAAAGATTAACTAAACATTCCACTAAAAACTCTAATAAAAAATCCTACATGCTGTTTCCAAAATTTTAAAATTCAAAATGTATTCTACACAACATGTATTTGGGCCCACTTACACTCTTCCAACCTACTTTGATTAATATTTACTATTTTCAAGTTTTTACCAATTCATCCTGTTTTGGACTTCACGATTAATTTTAAATCAATTATGTTCGATTTAACTTATTTGATCAAGTTTAATCGAGTTTGATTCAAGATGATTTAGTTTGATCTTATTTGATCCTGGTTGATAAAGATTAACTCGGCTTGATCTTTTGAGTCCTTTTAATTCATGACCTATTAGGACTTTGGATTTCCTATGGAATTTCGAGAGGTTCAGAGCCCAAAAATTGAATGCATTTTCAATTGCCAACGATAAAAGTAAAAAGCCAATTCATAGCCAAACTAGAATTTGTTGGATATCAATGGCTCCAATTGTGTATAAATATAAAATACGTATATTAATATATAAATTATCATACGTAAATATACAATGTATAAATATATTGTTCGATTGATATCGTAATAAATAAGAAATTATTCTCACAATGCCTAATTGAACAAGAAAAAAATTTAGCTGCTAGCGCGTATGAGCCAGACCAGGCCTAACCTTGGGCTTAGGTTAAAAGTTAAGTAGATTTTATCTTTTGCGAAGCTCACTTTGTCACTGTTTAAAACCTAATTAAATTTTAATCTGGATTAATTTTAAATTTTGAAAGTATTGTCTCAATTTAAATTTTAAAAGGACGTGCTTGCAAATATTTTAGGATTAACAGCCACTCAAATTTTTTGGGATTTTTTTCTTGGGAAGAATACTGAAACTGTAAGTTTAGTTTCGGGAAAAAAAATTGAAATTAATTTTCATCCACTCCTGCATCATAGTTATTGTCATCTTTGAGAGAGATTAAAGCACTTTTTGATTTGTTGTGTTATCATTAGTAAGTGTTACCGATCGATAACGTAATTGAAGAAGTTTAAGAGACGAGTTAAGGATACTGTTAAGCGTCGAGAGGCAGATAAATATCATCATAAGTTAAGAGTTTTTAAACCTTGACTCAATCAGCTTTTTGAATTTGATCAATTCAAATTTTTCTATATATTACTGCCTGAATTATTCATTTATTTATTTGGATTCGATTTGTTTAACAACTTATTCATGTACGCAGTATATAAATAGTCCTCAAAAATCTTAAGACAATATTTTTGTATTTTTTATATGTACAGGAGTTCGTTGTTTCAATACTTCAAGTTTTCGATATAGTTTTATTGTTTCTTTTCAATACCGTATGTTTCTATCTATTTTCGATTTGATTCAGACATTTTCGTGCTTTCTGTTGCGTCTTATCTGATTGTTTGATTTTCTAAATACTGCATGCTTTAATCTTAATTTTTTCTACTGATTTGTTACATCGGTTTATTAATTTTCGAATTGGTTTAAACGGTTTTAATATGTTTTTTCTGGATCCGATTGTTTCAATTTCTAATTTCGAAACTGCAGCCAATTCACTGATTATTTGTAAGTATTTTGTGCATATGCATTGCATGTCGTTCACATTTCCTGTGGGTTCATAAATCAATGATTGGTAATAATTTATTAATAGTTATTTGGTTTTATATATATATATATATATTTCTTGCTATACGTGGTGAACTTTTATACCCACTGCCCTACTAATTTTTCAGATATGAACTAACTTGTATCCTTCCAATTTGTCACATATCCTTTTATATATTTCTTGGTTTGTAATTATAACATGTTGTCAAAGTCTTTCCATTTGTTTTACGTGTTGAATCTGGTCAATTTTCTTTATATATATATATATATATATATATATATAAGTCTTGGTCGCCGTTTGCTTGACTTGTTTCTTGAAAAGCTTAGTTCTGTTTCTTTTATCTATATATATATATATATATATATAATCATTGTTTGGTTTTTAATCATTGTGTATGTCATTAATTGAATATTTTTTTTAATTGTTGACAGTACATATTCTTTTGTGTTTCTTTCATTAATGCACGCATAGTGTATTTTGTTTTGATTCTTTTTCCTATCTAGATTATTGCTATGCACTGAATCGATAATTGTGAATTTTCTGTTTTGTAATCTGTGTTTGTATTAATATATACAATAGTTGGTTCGCTTTTCGTATATATTTCTCATTTATATTTGGTGATCAATTTGATATATTCAAAGGATTTATGATATATTTTTATATATTATCGAGATTTATAACTTGTTTATAACAAATTTATAAATTTAGATATGTTGATTCTGTTATTTTATAATAGATGATAGAATCGACTATCGGTAATTCGAGTGTACCTATAACGCAATTATCTCCATATACTATGCCTAGTAAGAGACCCAAGAAGTTCAGCGATGTGAACTTTAATGGTGGCAGCATAAGAAGCTGCATTGTTTAACTATAGATCTCACATGGTATTTACGAGAAGAGGCTCTAGTTCTTAAAGAAGGAGAAATAGATAATACCGAGGTAGCCTCAATGGACGTATAAGAATGCTCGGATTTTTTATGTAGGAGTTATAACTTCAATGGACTAGATAGCACGTTATGTAATGCGTATAATTTGATAAAGATAATAAGAGAGTTGTGGGAGTCTTTGGACAATAAGTAGAAAATCAAGGATATTGGCATGAAGAAATTTATAGCTAGTTACTTTATGGGCTTCAAGATGGTAGACTCAAAAACCATGACTTGGTTAAGAATCAAGGAGGATATCCGTTATTATAAAAGAAATGGTGATGTTTAAACTATGAATGTCGAGGCAAATGCTATCAAACAGTTGCAAAAGGCGAAACAAATTGTTTTCAATTCTTCCCAAGGCAATAAGAAAGTCTATGTTTATAAATTCAAGGGTCCTTGTCTTGTATGGAATAAGCTCGGACACTAAGGAAATAAACGAGAGAAAAGAAAAGAAAAAATTTTGTATATTTATTTTCGTGTTATTTTCGTAAGTTTAAGTGTTATAAAAATTTATATAAATTTGTATATATCAATAATTCATTTTATATATATTTTGACATGCCTATGCATTCATGTGATGTTCGTGTTATTTATCAATTTGTTTTAATTATTTTTAAATGTTATATTCATGTTCTGTTCAACTTATTTCATATTGTGCATATCTTGTTATTGTGATACAATTTTGTGAATAAATATGTGTTCGTGTAATATCTCAATTCATAACATTTTTTTTTCATAATTTAATGATTCAATTTATTAAAAAAAAGGTGTCATGATGATGTGTTCATATTTATGTTATTTTTTATGTGCGTTCAAAGTATTATAACTTTATATAATTTTTTACACATTGTTAATTCATTTTATATTGATTTTGATATTTCATATATTTATGTCATATTCATATTATTTTTTATATTGTTTCGTGTTTATTGTTTTCTCATGTTGTGTTAGTATCCTATCTCCATTTATTTCATACTCAGCATATTTGTCGTAGTGAATTGATTTTCTAAATTCATTTACTTAATAATTAAATCATTCCATCTATCACACGTTATTTTAATTAATATAAATATTATTTTTAAAACTTTAATTTAATTTTTCGAATAGTAGTAAGGAGCACTAATAACAAGATTATTAAAATCAATAAATTTGTATTAAAAAAAAAGGGGGTACTTGAACATAAATGTAAAATATTATATTATCTTAACATCTATTTAGTTATCATGCCCTACGTAATGGAAGCCTATTTATTTTAATATTAAGTATTAATTTATTATAATTTGAAATTTAGTTTAATGGTTCATAAATTTATTTTCAAAATATTCCATTTACTATGTCTGAATTCAGATCTTATCATTTACTGCTTTTATCCTCAAAATGTAATTTTTTTTTATAAAAAATTGACTTATTATTAATTATTATTGGAAAGTCTAGCTAACATTTTCAAATCCTCCTCCAATCATAAAACTGCAACTTTCTTTTAAAAAGAAATTTACTTATTGTAAAGTTTCGCAAGTAATTTAGACTTATTCATGGGATAAGTAAGTACTTTAACTTACTTAAGTAGTTTTGGACAAGATTTTTAGTAGTTCAATCAATTTGATCTAGTTTGAATTACTATTTAATAATAAAATATTATTTTTATTTAAATTTAATTATAAAAATATATTATTATAATATTTTTAATTTTTATTATTTTTGTACATTAATTTCAGGCTTTCAAATGATCCCAGTCGAGCTCAATTTCAAATATGCACAAGAAATTAAAAAAAAAAAAAAAAAGCGGATTGCAACTCGAATGAATACCTCTAAGAAGCACGTCATGCCACTGTTTGTTGACTGATTACTAATTAATACTATGTGATTTCTTTAATTTTAGCCTTCCTTTGGCTCATTAAGGAGAGTGAAGAAGGATTAATTTTTTCAAGTAAAAAGTATAGCATGTTGTAGAGAATTTTGAGGAAGTTAATAGGCCTAGTTAGATAACTTGATTGTGCTGAGCGGCTTGTTGGGTCCGACCACAGGAAATATTATTCAATTATACTTTGATTTAGACTGGGATACAAGCGCCGCACCGCTTCTTTCTGCTAATTAGCTGTAATCTGTAGCCTTTTTCCCTTCCCCTTTAACCACAACGATAGAACGCACACGACACTAAACTAAAGTTGTGCTTAGTAAGTGGCTCCTAACGTAAGTTATTGACTTTGTACATCTATATCTCTTTAAATAATAATTTTTTATTAAACCTATGGTTGGTACTTGGTATTGATGAAACAAGCAGCTACTTTAAATTTAGAAGCAATGCCAATACCTAACGACAATCACTGTTACATCCCAAGTGCTTGGCGGTTGAAGGCTAAAAGACAGGACCGGCTGCAAAATGCCAACCACTGCATAGAAGAACTGTCGTCAAAGATCTATAGCTTTGGCTAGTTTTGAAGTTTTTAAGTTATTGAAAAGGCTTTAGAAAACCATTTTTAGTCGTCTTTAAAAGGAAAAAAAACACACACACACACAAACACAACGATCAAACTACCATGGTATAATCACTGTTTCTAAGTTGTTGCTGTATAATCAAAGTGATTTCAATTGCATTGTCAAAATATAGGCGAGCTCAGAGCAAGGATGATTTTGATGATGATAAAAGTAGCGGCAGCAATTTGGTCCATACTCGTGTTTCGATAACTAGTTCATTTCGATTAAAATGAAATGGGCACCGGGTATTATTTATTTAGATATCTTAAACCGGTAATCAGATTTCCGTATGACTAGTTCGACTATGAATGAATAGCGCTATTCATCACGCGAAGAATAACAATATCACATTAACAACTATAGATTTCAGATTTATTGTGATTATCAGAAATACATCATAACAAGAATATTAGATGCATGAACTTCATCATGTCATGCATCTCATGTAATTATAAAAACCAAATGTAATGGGATAACCAAAAAGAAAAACTTCCAAATTATTAGAATATAGTAATGCGTACCCAACTGTGACATATATAACCTGCACCAAAGAAAATTCTATTAAGTGGCAATAAGAGTGCTTGATAAAGAAGAGATCAAGGGTTCATTTAAAAAAAACATTGGCAGATTACGATCAAGCCAACGTGTAAGACTGTATTTTTCATAGATAAAGATGTCACCTTGAATGAATATGCTAATTTATCATTGGTAGAGTTTCAAAGCCTGCCTAGGCGACGACCTGCATAAGCCACGTGTATAAGGCATGAGTTGAAGATGCAAACCAAGATATATGTTAGCTACTCAAACATTTCTCCGGTGCTTTAAGAGTGTATCATACAAAAATCTAGTTAATGGCTTAAAATTAATGCAGTTGAGTGATTTAAATGATCAACCTGGGTTCCCAAGAAAAACCCAAATTTTAGATCCTAAAGTAAAAACCTAATAAATTATTCTCAACTTTAAAGATCGTCCTAGATTCCCACATACATTCATTTAATAATGTACCTATTACTGCTTTAAAGAAAAAAATAACTATCTATTACATATACAACTATGATTGGACGGAGTACTTTTACGATATTATGGATTTACAAATACAGTGATAATTTCTTATTTTCCTTTTCTAATAAAAAACAGTAAACCACCCATGAATCTTTACCTTTTCATCTTTTGGGGTGAAGACAACTTTAACTGCCTCAAACACCTCTTCTATGGGCTTTGCAGCATCAATCTAAACATAGAAGCAACAAAACTTATAATTGAGGTAACCATGCCAATCATCTAGTAAATAACGAAACAGTCGATAGAATATTACCTCTCGGACCTTCCCCTTGGCCCTATAGTAGTCAATCACAGGAAGGCTGGACTCTAGAAACACATTGAATCGCTTCTTTATTGTTTCGATGTTATCATCTACTCTTCCCTTCATGATGGAGATAAGGACAAATAGTTTAAACAATGTAAAATGGCACAAGACAAAAAGAAACAAAGAAAATTTCAAATGTCAATCACAGAGATAACCTATACAGAGAGAGAGAGAGAGAGAGAGAAATAATGAAGTAACCTGGTTCCTACTCAGAAGACGCCTCTCCATCTCTTCTTCAGGGCAATTGAAAAATAGGACAAATTCTGGCTCGATTTTTGTCTGCAGAACCACCAATTTTTCACCACGTTAAATACCTGACCGAATGATGCTGACAAGAACAGGTAAAAGAAAACTCAAGGGCATGTAAACTGAAAGAACAAATATGCGAACAAAACACGATAAAGACTTACAACAGCTTCAAATGCTGCACGGTTTTCCTCATTACGAGGAAAACCATCAATAAGGAACTTGTCATTACCACTTTCCAGCATTGCTTTTTGGAGAAGCTTAACTGTGACCTCAGAAGGAACAATCTTCCCTTCTCTGATCATATTCTGAATCATGGTTCTGCAGATCAGAAGACATGACGTGTTAAATATGATCTCACAGAAATGTGGGCATGGGGGAAATGATTCAAATGCAACAAGAAATAACATTCTACATACAAAAAGGTTCAAATGCAAATAATTGGTCTAAAATAAAAATACAGACAACGGGATTAGTAAGTAAGCATGCATCCACTTCTGCCGCTAACTAAATGTCAGCACAAGGCAAACGCAGAAAACATGCAGTTCAGGTTCAGGAACCAAAAAAGGCATGTCATTAGAACTTATAACAGAAACAGATGATGCCATAGCTTATCTAGCGATGCAAAAGAATAGAGGGCACACCTAGAAAATTTTTGCGAGGATAAATATTATTTGTCTAATTCCAGTGATAGTAAAAACGCCAATCGTGTTTAATGAAAACAGCCTATGTTAAAAAATTGAACAGCTCTGAGAAAGAACAACTTACATTGACGGATAACAATGATAATCAACAATTAGAAACAAGGGTTTTTCTCAAAGCAGTAAGTCTTAAAGTTTTATATTTTTCTAAGTTGATGGTGATTCCAGATTTAAATCATACAAAGATCAAACTGTTTCTAGAATCAGATAGAAACCCACGCATGTCTAGCATTTGCAGGGACGTATGTCATACCCATTTTCAGAACCAGACTTGATTTCTGCTCGGAGAAGATCTCCAGCACTGAGATGGGTGTAATGAAAGTGTTCGACTATATTTGCACATTGGGTACCTTTTCCACTGCCGGGGCCACCTGATCAATGAACAAATCGAGAAAAACTCAAGAGTCGTAAGCATTTACAAACAAGAAGAAAACTAACAGGATTTAAAGGTAAAATGTAAAACCACCAAGAGACAAAAAAAATACATAGAAAGAAGTCGCTTACCCAAAACAAAAATAACTATAGGCTTTTTGTCGGCTAAGCTAACATTGATATCCTGTAGTCAGAATATTATGGTAATAAGTTGATTTGGGGAGAATCAATTCGAATGCATGATAAAGGATGTTTGAGAGAACCAAATTTTCCAAAGTAAGGCATATTCTTTTCTATCTTTTTTTGAATAACAGAATAAATTCCATAATCTCCAATACCTCGTTTGCAACGTCAACAGTTCCCATGGGTGAAAAAATATCTTAGATCTCGAGTCCGTTTAAACCTGCATAAATCGAAAAGGAAAAGGGAAAAAAAAAGGTCTAAGAAATTAAGAAAAGCAAGAGAAGAAACCTGAATAAAACACGATGATGTCGAAGAAGGGATCTGCTGTATAGCAAAGCACCAGAAGATGGTGCAAAGTGGGGAAAACACAAGAAGCAAAAGGAAATACAAGACATTCACATTGAAATCAGATCCATGAATTCCAATTTCCGCGTAACATTGAAGAACTTGGAATTAAAAAAAAAAGGACGTAAATAACTCAATTATACGCAGATCGAAGAAGAAGACAAATAAAAATGGCGTCGGAGTGGAATTAAATAAGAAACCAAGAAAAAATTTATCAGATCAGACGGTGCGAAGTGGTGGAAACGCAAGAAACAAGAGGAAATGCAAGTTCAGATCCATGAATTCCAATTTCCACATAACATTGAAGAACATGGAATAAAAAAATTGAGGCAAAAAGCACTCAATTATACACAGATCGAAGGAGAAGACGGACAAGGATGGTGACGGATTGGCATTGAAAAAAAAAATTATCAGATCCAATCAGAAGAGAAGAGTAAAGTCATAAAATAACTAAATGCAAGATAAAAAAAAAAGTTTAGAATTAACCTGAATTAATTAATAAGGAAGGAAGAAGGGATTGGACCTTTCAAGACCCAAAGCCTCTATTTAAAAACTTTTCTGGTGGTGTAGGTCCTCTGTCTCTGCTTCCACCGCTACCTCTG
>JAQSVH010000005.1:940954-964496 GCA_029448705.1 Adansonia digitata
AACCATTCAAACTTTCTATTTTTTATTTAACCAACTAAACCAGCCGGTTTAATAATTTTTTCCTACTACTCTCCAAACGCTCTTTTTTCTGCACTCTCCCCATCTCTCTTTCTGTATTTTCAAGATCCCTTCATTTTTTAATAACCTCCATTCTTTTCTCGTGAAGCCCATTCCCTTTTACCTAAATACTAAATCCTAATGACCACAAGACATCGAAATTCAAAACAAAGGAAATCCCCAAATTGCCAAATAGTTGATTTTTGTTTTCTTAAAAAAATCTCTTCGGCTATGACTTTGCCCAAAGGTCGTGTTCAGCGTCAAGATTAATGGTGAATCATTGTTTAGAAATGGCTTCACCCAAAGCCCTAGCCCATCCTCCAATGATTGTATTTCGGTTTCTCATTCTCTGTCCAGTTAATTCTCCTCTAAAGAGGATCAGTTCTTCATTTGCGGCAATAAAAGTGAGTGGTTCTGCGGCTGGGTTTGGCACTGGAGAAACCAAAGCTTTTTGATTTTTTTTTTTAATGTTTGATAAGAACAGTGTTTTACCGGTTCAAGCCAGGTTTTTTCAGATTTTTTAACCAGGTTTTGACCGATTCATCTCTTATCACCGGTTCCTAGTTCAACCGGTCTGACCGACTGGTACGGTTCAATTTTTTATTCCATAGGTTTAACTCCTAAAAGAAGGCAAACAAATTTGGGATGGTTTTGCCATAGCCGAAAACCAATCAAAATAACATTGTTGAGACATGAAGGAAAATGCTCGAGGGAATGAAGAATCTAAGTTTTGCTATTAAGACACTCACCATAGAAATATAGGATTATAGAATAACCCCCCAAAAAAAAAGAGTCGTCCCTAATATAAATAAAATAATCATCAAGCGTCACAACTCAATTAACTTAACAACGATTCATCGTCATAAAGATTACATGTATCGTCACAACACTACAACAGTAAAAAAAAAAAAAAAAGGATATTCAAAAGAAAGAATCGAAGCTGTCAAACAATTGATATAATCAAATTCTACGTTCCTTACCAGTATCGTATCAGTTCGGCATGGATGAAATGAGTCGAGGATGATTCAATCTCCGGAATTAATATCATCGGGCCCACGATACAGAATCAATCTCATCCCTCGCAGCCTTGTATAATTCAAGCCTTTTAGCACACTGCTGTCTCCTCTCCATCAACGCAGGATCCTCATCTAACATTTGCGAAAGCTGCTTCCCCTGAAACAGACGCACATGCAAAATGCAAATACCCATTAACCATGTCTCTATGCGAAACTAGAAGCACCAAGGTTTTGTTCAAATTAGAAGTAAATCCGAATAAGGTGGAATCATAGATCATTTGCACATTGAAAACAACGGGTCACATCTAACCCTTGTTTACCATAAAAATCATTAACTTCTCATTCTCATTAACCGTCAGAATATTTCGGAAGTTAAAGGAAAACCAGTAACGAAAATATTCCCAGAAATGCAGAGAGAGAGAGAGGGTGCATATGATACATTACCTCTTTCTTTCCCAGCTGCGTGTAAAAGCGGCTGAGCAATGATTGTTTTGCCTCCCTAACTTGGCAGTAAACCACAGCCTTTGGAATTGTGTTCTTAAGTGTCTCTGACACCATGCCAATATATGAGGAAACATTTGATCCTATCCTTCTAAAATGGCCCTCACCATATCGGTCCGTAGTTGTAGCTGCAGGATTTCCACCTTTATCTACTTCCTGGGGAAGCCTCCGGAAGAAATCTACTGTTAAGTATGAAGATTCCATATCGACCAATCGGACAACCGTCTTCTTACTTTCATCCCGAAACCTCTCCAAGGCCTCGTTAGCAGCTGCTGCTATATCAGCTTGCAGTGAGGGAAAGCGTTTTAATTCCTGTTAACACAAAACATCAATAGAAACTCATCTAATGAAGGACACTAGATAAACTTTAACTATATAAGATATAAGATTAATTTCACAAAACTTTTACCTGAGTTTCTCCTATAGATTTCCTCACAAGTTCCTTCAGGACAAAGTTTACCTACATAAAATAAAAGCTACATCAGCTAGAAGTAGTATCAGAAAATCAGAAAAAGGCTTTGACTTCTTGAAGATTCCGAAATAAATTTAGAATGACCATAAAATTAAATCAATAAAAGATGACAACTTACAGCATCCACAGAAGCTTCAGCTGGGCCCCTGAAATAATTTAATGCCCCTTCAATAAGTCTGCGGTAACCTTGCTCAGGTGCTATCAAGTGTGGTTGATAACCATCTGCCTCAGACACTACTCTCCTTACATTTTGCAGAGAAAGATGTCGGTCAAAGGGAAGCTTCCTCAAAGCAGCAGGTAGCTGGTTGTCAAAGACTCCATAAATACGATCACCTCCAGGTCGCCTAAGATATCATTGTCCAAAGGAGTTATCACAGCATGAAATTATAGCTGTTACAGCTCACAGGGCAATAAATGGAAAATGCAGACAATCTTAAATCGGAAGTACTGAACTCACTAAAATCGCTTAATCAAATATAGATAAATTTGATTAAGGTTACCCATATTTGAATCATGAGAAGATTTTGGAGTATCTTTCCCACCTTTTCCGAGGATTTTCGTGTTTCAAAAGCAAAGAATCAGTGCAAATCTCAGAGCAAGAATCTAACTCAACAATGAAAGATTCTTCACTCTCAGACCAATAACCAAGCTATAGGAAAATGGCTAAAACTTTAAGAAAACAGCAATAAAGTAAAAAAATAGAAGTAACTGAAGCACTTACCCTCCATCCAGATGCTCCTTGAATATCCGTTCAAATGCGCGGCAAAGTTCCAATATGGTGTATAACTGAGCCTACGATAAAACATCGCAATTAACACAGCGGATAAAGCTACTCATAATTATACAGAAGTACGAAAGGTATGCTACTCACCCCAGCATCAACTGCAATCGGTCTGCCAAGATGATTCATCTCTGATTCAAGTTCATCAATGCTCTTGTTTATCAGAGAAGTGATACTTGGTATCCGAGACCTAATTACAGATTCCAAATGCTGAAAAAAAAACCACATCGTCAGAAATGTTCCCTTTAAGATCGCAAAGCCAATCCTAAGTAAAATGTACTCAAAAGCAAACCTGTGAAAGAAGTTTTGCAAGATACTCTGAACCCATTTTACTCGCTAAGTGGCCATAGTCTGGACTAGTGGCAAAATATTCACGCTCCTTTCGTCTTGCCACAATCATGTCCATATTTTTGTTTATATCAGCCTGTGAACGGTTCACAATTCCAACCCAAGGACGCTGCAGCCGATAAGATCTTCCTTCAAGAACCTTACAAACGGAGCAGCAAAATGAAACATGTTTCCAGACCAAGTCAGCAATAATAGGAAAAACAACCAATAAAGACGCAAATACAGTAAATATAAAATTTTTATATGAAAGAGAAAGAAAGCAAGAACTCACATCCAAAGCATTAGTCCCTTTGTCCATAAGATCAAGCTTAGTTAACACCCCAAATGTTCGCTCACCTGGTATAAATAAGACACGACTTTGTCAAAAAAGAAAAATGAATTTAAATACACTTTACATTTTGCAAATATGTGCATATGCTATATTCAAATGATAATAATACATACCCGTGGGGTCTACCTCCCTAGACAGTTTGATAGCATCTGAAGTTGCTATATCTTGATTGGCTGGTGATATAGCTAGTATGATACAATTAGGCTACAAAAAGCAGAAGGTCGGCTCAAAATGCAAATAGAACACAAAATAAGAAGTTTCAATTGAGAAATGTTGTTTAAGCACGTATAACAACTACACAGATCAAATTCCATTAAAAAACATTACTTAGTCTAAGGTTTTAATAAAAAAAGGAAAAACTAGCAGAAATACTAGCTCATATGGCATGCATACCGCTCACATACTCCTAGAGCTTGCAGCTTTGAGAGAGCTTAAGTACATAATGTTTCTCTAGACCTATCAATTCGTTGTTTCATCTCATGTGCATGTATTTTGCCATGTCATAATCATGTTTAAGGTATTTTATATTTATATAGATTTTGATACATTAGTAATTCATATTATATTGATTTTAAGGCATGTAATCATGGGGTTGGGGGGTTAAGGATAGATTAGGAGCTTCAAGGAAAAAAAAATGCTATCAGAGTGGTAAGTTCCGTCATTGCTTAAGCACATTGTTTAAGCACGAATAACAACTATATAGATAAAATTCCATTAAAAATTACTTAGTCCAACATTTTAGTAAAAAAAGAAATACTACCAGGCCAACTAAGTACTAGCTCATATGGCATGCATGCTACTCACATACTCCTAGAGGTTGGGGGTTCATGAAGGCTTACGCATATAATGTTCTCTAGACCTGGCAATTCGTGTTCTCACGGCATGTTCGTGTATTTTGTCATGTCATAATCATGTTTAACGTATTCTACATTTATATAGAATTTGATACATTAATAATTCGTACTATATTGATTTTAAGGCATGCATTCAAGGGGTTGAGGGGTTAAGGATAGATTAGGAACTTCAAGCAAAAAAAATGCTACTGGAGTGGCAAGTTGCATTGTTCATTGGTTCACTAATTCATTCAAACACAAATCTATAGCCGAGAGAGAGAGAGAAAGAGAGAGAGAGGGAGGAACGGGGTAAAATGATATTATCTCTTATGAAGCACGGTTAAAAGTCTATGTGGTTCTTACCTTCTCAACATAAGACCGAACCATGGTTTCAATGTCTTGAACTATAGATTCAGGTTGCCCCTCTGAAAAGAATAATGGTTTCCATAAATCAATTGAACAATACAAGAAAAACAATTAATATTTAAATTCATAAACAACAATTAAAATACCACTTACCAACTGCAACTTTTGTTAAGCCCGGCAAGTCAATCAGGGTTAAGTTCACAACTGTGAGAGGAGAATAAATGGTGTTAGCAAAATGACTTAGACTGTGACTAAAAAGGAAGCCATAATCTTGATGTTGATGACAAACCATGTGGAGAGTAGATACTGAGATGGATAGGAACAGGAGATATTTGTTTAGTCTTCCCAGTGACTCTATCAGTTTCGTCCTGAATTTCTTTGCGGACCGCCGCTATACCAAGAATGGATGAGAGGAATAAGTTTCAAATTCAAATTCAAATTAGCAGAAAGGGGAATAATCCATACAAACTGAATTTGCAACTAACAGCTACAAATAAAAAAATGAAAGGCAAGAGGGTTTTTGTTTTATTTCCTAAATTGCCCATAATTTGAAGAAAATAAAGCTAAAACATGGCAAGTCCAACAAACTCATAATTTGGGGTATCCAAAGGCGAAGTTATGTTAAAAAAAATTACCAAAATCGGTGAACCTTCTCTTAGGCAGGTGAAGAAACTCGGCATACTCCTGTGACCCTTCATCTGTCTTATGAAGCTGCAACACCAGAGGCCGTCTCGTCACAATTCCTGCACCAAATTACACATCGCTATTCTCCGATTTACGAGACTAAAATTTGCACAAAAATAAAGGGGGAGGAACTAACTAACCCGATCCTCTGGGAAGAAAGTCACGGCCGACTATGCTCTCGAGCACCGAAGACTTCCCTGAACTCTGTCCTCGATATCCGAATACAAACAAAACAAACCCAACTCATATTAGAAGATTGATCACGTTTGTTATTCACTGAAGGGTGAAGAAATTAAAAGATGTAAAAAAAAAAAAGAAAGACCTGGCCACCGACGACGGCCACAGAGGGAAGAGCCTCCCAAAGGGAAGAGAAAGTGTTATCGGCGCCGCCATAATCACCCAGCACCGTACAAGCTTGCTGGATCCTGTTAACCAAGCCGATCAAGCTCTCCATCGTCGTCATCTTCGAATATCAAACCCTAAGAAAAAAAAAAAAGACGGCGACTTGGACTTGAAATGGACGCTAAAACAAAGGAAAGAAAAGAGCTTGGGTTCGCACGCTTCGATGGACCAGAGGATGAGAAAATGGAAAGAAGAAAAAAGAAGAAATTTCAAAGTAGTTAAAATCTTAATCGAAATGTCAAAGAGTCGGCCACGGGATATAGTCGACGCTCCGCACCGTTTTGTATATAAATAAAACAGAGCAACAGGTTTTACGCGTTTGGATTTTTGAAATTTGAAATTTCAAAGCGGTAGGCCCAACCCAAAGGCCTAGAAGAACCGTTGCCGAAATAAGCAAATATTCCATTTGTATTTTTTTTTTTTTGCTTAATATTCAAATATATCTCAAATTTTAGTAAAAAAATTAAATCTACGATTTTTTATTTTTTTATTATAATTTTTTAAAAAAAAAGTTTAATTTAATTAAATTTATTATAAAAATCTAATTGAAATGGTGAATATATTTAATTATAACTTGTCACGTAAATACCATTAACATTGTTAAATGATAAATGATAATATTCTGTCATTTTAATTATACCATTTTCGTTGATTTGAAATGTGTGACTATAACAATGAACAAGTAAAAAAAAATTATAATTTTATTTAGAGAGAAAATTCATGAGCTTAATTTTATTTTTTTAGGATTTTGTTACAAAGCATTTAAGCCTATATTTGGATTGAATTAGGCTTCCATCGATTACTTTTTATCTATTTTTTAATATATCTATCAACACCAGTTATATTTATAGGATCAACTTATAAATTATTAAAGTCAAATTAAAATAAAATTAATACAGGGTGATTAAAGTTGTATTGAATAGTAATAAATAAAAAAATAATGAAAGAAAGCTCAATCTAAAATGGATTGCGGGGATGAAAGAAATTGAAAAAGTAAAAAAATAAAATAAAATAAAAGGGGAAACGGAAAACCCTCTATTGTTTGGATAACATTTTAATTTTACAAGGAATATGTTTAGATTGATGTTAATAATGTGATGAAATGGAAAGGAAAAGGAATGAAATAACATGAAAGTAAAGGATTTTAAAGGAAAGGAATGGATACTTCAATTATTTTGATTGAATAGCTAAACGAGTGTAAGAAAGGAAATGAATGAATTAAGAAAATACTTTTGTGTTTATAACGTATTGTTCCAATTATAACGTTTTTTTTAAAATTAAATGTTTATTTACTTTTATTTCGTGAATAATGAAATTATTTGTTTTAATTACATTTTAAATGTTAGAAAACCAAAAAGAATCTCAATTAAAAGATGTATTATTTATAAATTCATAAAAAAAATATTATTGGAATTATTTTTAGAGAACAATATAATTCTTTTTTCGAATGTAATTCTAATGAGAAAATTCAAAATCCAAAATTTATTATAAACTTTTTGTAAGTATTTTAAGTATTTTATTATACGTTTAAAAAGATTAATTATTATAAGTAATAATTCTTCATTTCTACATGTTTATTTGTCCTCTTCTTTATTTTCTTTTAAATAAAAAATTATGAATTAATACTAAAATGATAAAAAAAAATTAAGACCCAAGTTCTGAATAAAAAAAATTGTTAAATAAACTATATAGGATAATGGATTAAAATGATATTTGAAAATTAAAAAATAATTAAGATATAAAAATCATTAATATTTATTGCTTTCTTTCTTTGGCATTTCCCCCACTTTGAGGGAATTAAGAAGTGAAGGAAAGTGAGTGTAACACATTATCTAAATATGGGTAAGAATGAAATTCGTATATATTCGTTTTATATTAATTTATTTTTTATATATTATAATTTTATTTAAAGTACTATTATTTATATAAATTTTAATATTATAATAATAATTTATATTTATAAATTTTAATATATTAATATTAATATTATATTTATATTATTTTATATCTTATTATATTTTTATTTCATTTTCATATTATATAATTATGTCATTATGTTAAAATTTGTAAAGGATGAAGTACGATTCATGTTGGACGATGATAGTAATTGCTATTTGGAAATTGTGATGCTAGCATTAATAGCCAAGGCCACGTGCCAAGATTTTATTTGGTCTTTGGTACGCAGTTTACTTGTTTGCCCGGTTGCCTAAAAATAAAATCAATGACGATAACAAGAATAAATAGGATAAATTATACTTTATTCACTTAATTTTGAATAATTTTTATTTTAGTCATCTATTTATATTTTAATAACAAACATTTATCATTTGTTGCTATTCTGTCGTTAACGGCATACTTTATGTGGCAGTATCATTATCAGCGTGAGATTGTAATTATTGATAAATTATCTAATATAGAGTTTTTAAACTTGAAGATGAAGAGTATTTTTTTATAATTTTAATTATTATAATATTTTAATTATTTAATTAAAATTAAAAATTATATAAAAATTTATCATTTAAAAATGTACGTTTTACATAATTTTTTAATAAAATTTACATAATATTAAATATTAATTAGTTAAATATAATATAATTATTGTAAGTAATATATTTTTTTTACCATGATAGACATACCTTTTACAGTATATTAAAAAAATAAAAAAGAACATGCCGTAGCTTTTAAACTTATGGAATTAAAAGTTTTAATTGTCCGTATATTAAAAATGAACTTTATAATTTTTTAAAAATTAATATATAAAAATAAAAAATAGATAAATTAAACTTTTAATCACTTAACTTTTCAAAAGTTTTTATTTTTATCCTCTACTTTGAAATTTTCATAATTTGATCACTAACATTTGTGAAATTTAATTATTATTTTGGTCTCTATCGTTTACATCTTAGTGTCGACATGGCTTTATAACAATTTAATTACCAATGTTTGTGAAATTTAATTTAGTAATTATTTATTATTTTTATTTTCTATGATTTTAATATTTTATTATATGGTATTGGGATTATGAATTTTCATTTGAAACTCGAACCTTGATGTCACAATATACTCCACATTTCATTTAACTTGTTTTTAGGGATAGATCCAAAAATTTTTGTTTGTGGAGCAACATATACACCAAAAGAAAATTGTATACATAAATATACCATAAATTTAACATACCAAAAGGTACATTTTTAAGCAATTTAGCATCCAAACTACAATTCAAATTCTTATTTATTTACACTAATATATTTTAAAAAAAATCAAATATTAATTTCAAAGAAGTTGAAATCTGATTTTAACCTCCAAAGGGGCAACAATTGAAAAATATAAAGAAAATAAATGAAGTCATAAAGCAAGTTTAAGAAAAGAGCTATAAATACAAATAAAAATTGATAATTAAGATTCACCTTGGATAATGTCGAGAAAAACCGTTAGTAATGAAATCTCTAAACAAAAGAAGAACAGCAGGAAAAGTGGGTTTGGTAGTAAATGTGTTTGAGGAAGGGAAAAGTTACGGTAAATTAGTTTGAGGGAGAGGACAATGTTAAAAATATAATAGATTTAAAACTAAATTTATAAAATTTTGCGAACAATTGTCCTCACAATTAGCTATGTGAATCCGGTTGAGATTCGCTCTATTATTTTTTATTTATTATTATTTAATAAAATTTTAATAATTATTTATTAATTTAATTTTGATTAGATTTTGATAATTGATAAGTAAGTTTTATAAATATGAATGATGTTTTGATTGACTGTAAAAAATATTTACTTTAATTTATTAAGATGAGCACGTGACAAATGCTTACTAATGCTATTTTAATAATTTTGAAAATTAAAGTTACTTATACCTTTTTTTCAAAACTATAAATAATTATAAAAGCACGTCAAAAGTAAAAGAATTAACAACGGAGAAAATACCATGCAACATGCCAGGAATAGGCTTCGTGGATGACCAAGTTCGTTCATTTAAGTCTATATTATTATTTTTTAAATTAAAAAATTAATTAATATTTATATATTTTATAATTAAATTTAAATAAAAATATATTATTTTAATTTAAATTTAATGTTTCGAGTCAGACCATATTTGACATTCTTAGACTCGGCCATATAAGGTCATTTACTTTTCATTATATTAAAAAAATATTTTAATTAATACTTATATATTTTATAATTAGTTAAATCAAATCAGCTTAAAATAAAAAATATTAAAAACCAAATTCGAATTCAATCGAAACGAATTTGCCAAACTCACCCGACCCACGCTCACATGACAAAAAATAAATAATATGATAATGTCACGTCATCTTGTTATTAATATCTAACAGTGAGTTGAGTGAGAACAAACAATTTCATGAGTATTAATGATCAAATTATACTTTTTCACAATTATATGATCAAAAGAAAAATTGTCTAAATTAAATAAACTGAATGTGTAATTTATCCTGAAAATTAGAGCAAGGGCAAACAGATATAAACTTGTTTAAGAGTCAAATTGTTCACTAAAATCTTAATATTTATCCAATATTTAAAAAGATTTAAATAAAAATATTAAACAAAAAGAGGCTTGGCCAAAAAATAGAACCTATTAAAAAAAGGGGTTTGGGTTTGGATAAAAATAAGTTTTTTTTAATTATAAAATTTATATTTTATAATATAATTATATACATTTTATAATAACAATTATAATTTTATTATACTAATTGTAAACTTATTAAAACACTTTTATATGGAAATCATACCATACATATTTTAACGAAATATTAACTAAAAAACTTTATTAAAAATTAAATTAAAAATATATTTAAAAATAAAAAAATAATATGAACATATTTAAATTAATTTGAATTACTTAATTACAAATATAAATAAACTTAAATAAAAATTTTATCTAAATTTTAAAACGAATCAAATCTAAACAAACCTATAATATGTTAATATTTTATATAGGCTCAATCCCAACCCGACCGGTCATAAAGAGGTCTAGCTAGAGCCACGTACTTGATAAAATGTTAGCACCAGCTTCACTTCGTATGGATATTATAAATATAAAATAAAATATTCCTGCTTTGTTGAAGCGGTGAAAAGAATGGAGCTGTTCTTGCGGTTGCATATGTGCACAGTGCACTTGCTTTGCTTGTGAATTGTGATGCTTTGGAGCAAAGTCATGAAAGCAACACATGGTTCAATCAAACCCTGATTCATCTACCAATTTTCAGGTTTCGACGTCCGCAGATTTAGGGTTCGGCAAACTCTTGATGAATACCAGAACTCGTACCTTCTCACACTTGCAGTCCACCCTGGCCTGAGGCGGCATATGCACAATACAACTACAAGCTACCATAACACATGCCCAAGTTATTGTGTTTGAGGAGGATGATTACCAGAACAATGAAGACAGCTTTAGTTTGAAAATTGAGACCAACATGGCCTTTGGGGAATACGGAAGCTGTTGGGAAATATATAGATAGAAAAAGAATACACATATTGCTTACTCAGTAGAGACAGTGAAGATATTGCTCTCTGAACCAGCAATTGGTCAGAAAATTATAAAGGATATACAATACTTGAAGTTGAAGCGGAGGTTTTGATGCTGAGAAGCCTTTTCGTATTACCTTAGAGCAAAGATCGATGGTGCGTTGGGTGTTTTTTCCCCTTCCAAAAGCAATGTAAAAATGCCACTATTTCGAGGGATGGTGATGGTGAGGTGCTGTACACTGGTATTGCAACTCATATACAATGTCAGACCAATTTGCCATGCTTCCATCAACTTGCAAGACCGTCATTACAGGCTAGTATTGGTAGAAGTGAGAAAATCAACATATCCTGAGCCGTTTTACCTGGCATTCATTTTTTTTTAAATACTCAGTATTCAACACCTGTATCAAGTACATATTAGAACATACACAATATGATCCTCTAAATATTTGGAATAAAAACTTTTAAAAAATTAAATATATTTGTATCTAACACTCTCGATAAACACAAATCAGACCATGGGAAGGAAACTGTCGGTCTACAATTGTAGATTAATTCCCAAGCTAACATAAATCAGATGGCAAGCGTTGAAGGACACCACATGAACACGGTTGAAAACCTTGCTGTCATCTGCATCGCGAGCTTAGTGAACAACGGCAATAGAAGAAGCTCATTTGTAAATTGTAAGTCCCCAAACATAAGCGAATATGCTGGTTGTGCAAACATAAATTGCATAGAGAACAAAGACGCAAGTAGTGTTTGTCAGGTTGATTACTATTGCAAATGTTCATTGTATGTTATCATTCACATAGCTGAAATACAACTTTAGTCCTACAGAACCATGTAGTCAAGAATCTTCCTTCTGCACATTTACCGCTAATTAATTTGTTAATGCTCGAGATGATTCATCCAATTGCTGTTCCTTTGATAATTTACCTTGTCTGCTTGCTTGATGGTTTTTTTTTTTTTTTTTGTTACTAGCTTTTATCGTTACTGCATTTCATTCTTGCAAGCTGTCTTTGAACGACGACCAGAAAAATTTTCCTTGTCAACTTGTTAACCAACCATTGCATTGAAATTAATCATAAAAAGTTCAGGTTCCACGCCAGGTTTTCTCGTACTAGCAAATGAAATCGATTATTTGTGGCCCAAAATTGATATAGGCCAAGTGAGGCAGCTGGACGGCGTTTATATGGACAATTGGACCCACTTCTGTTCAGCTTTAAGGCCAACCGTGGGCTGCCTTTTTATGTCATGTGAAACCAGGCCTATTGAAAGTGCTAAATCCCTATCGCTTGCCTTGAACTCGATCGGTTGGTTGGGAATTGAAAAGATGATATATACAAGCAAACTACAAACGAAGCAGACGCATATGTCACCTCATCAGACAGGTTGAACAGTGCCGAGTCACATCCAGGAAAGCAAAGCCTTAGCCAGCCAATAGCAACCCTCTTGTCGCCGCTTCTGTCTAACTTCAGTATTGAATTGAACGGGGCAATCTAGGCAGCAGGATGCGCCAGCCAGCGGACCCCATCCCATGCACCAAATTCAACTGTTTCGTGTTTGTCCTACCACTAGACATAACATTATTAAATACGAAAAAATTATATCACACTAATATAATATAAATATATAAATATTTTAAATTTTTATATTATAAATTATTAAAAAATTAAAATTTATATAAATATAAAATATTTTAAAATAATAAAATATATAAATATAATATAAATATATAAAAATTACGAGGATTACATCATCGAAAGCATAATAGGACATAAATAAAATATCGGTTTGTTTTTTATTTCAAACAAATCATGCTCCTCAGATTTATCTCACATGGACATGAGTTAGCCTGTCATCCTACTTACCCTCCTCCTCCCTCCCCTTCCCTCGTCTTTCTTTAGTTTACCCTATTTTTTATCCCAAGCAGCTTACTTTTATTTCACTCATTTCTTAATTCTTGGCTTGACTTTATTTTAAACTTTTTTTTTTACAGAAATTATTATTATTATTATTATTATTATTTCATGATGATACAGAGACAAGATTCCCCTGGCCCTCCAACCAATATTGTATTGCCCTTTGATGTTTCCTTTTGGACTCTCCCATTGCTTGTGGATAATTTTAAATTATAATTATCATAATATTTTTTATATAAAATTTAAAAATATTACAAAATATTATAAATTTTAAATTTTAAATTTTAAATTTATTAAATATTATTTTTTAAAAATATCAACACAATTCAATTGGATTACACTTTAAGTTTATAAATAATATACTTATTAACTTTCGAATACTTTGAAACATTGAACAATTTTTTTTTTGTATATAAAAAATTTATGATGAACCCATTAATTACTAAAATTGAAAGATGCTAATTAACGAAATGGCGGATCAATTTGCAAGCCATTTTCTTTCTCAAAAATAAATCTAAAAAAAAAAATTAAAAATGCTATATCAAATTAATTATCAATGAAACAATTAGTACAAGTATCAATGAAACAAAACCTAATAACTTTGTTGGTTATTGGAAATTTATTAAAATCTATAAATGAATATTTTGCTTAAAAAAATTTTCAGAAAATGCTCTTAGTATTCTCATTTTATTGTTTTTTTTTTTGTTAATTTCTCTTAACAAATGCAATGGGCCATTACCCTTTTTCCCCTCTCTCACTTTATAAGAAAAAAAATCAAATTAAAAGATAAAAATATAAAATCCCTTTCTTGCTAACCAATTACAAAAGTTATTTCCTTTTTATAATTTTTAAATAATGTTATCATCATGGCATTTAAGCTTTCAATAGTTTGGAGCCCTGGATTCATTGGCCCTTTTTTAGAATTCTACCTTGCTTTTTCAATTAATATAAATAATAATATAGTAGCTATTAAGTTGAATCTAATTTGTTGGGAGTTAGCACTTAGCATGTTAATTAATATAATATATGAGATAATGGATTTAACGGAAGGGAAGACATGGAGAATTTCAACTTGAAAATCAATAGTATTACTAGAAGTACTTTTTTTTTTCTTTTTTTGTTCTCAATCAAAACATACTCTAAATATAATTTAGAAAGATAAATTACAAAATAAAAAATACATCAATTGCTTATCAGTTGGTAAAATCATAAACAAATTGTAAAAAAAAAAAAAAGAAAAAAAAGAAACAATCAAACAAGCAATACTAAATCTGAAAATAGATCTATTAATTTTAAAATTCTCAAGTTTAATTGATATTACTCAAATAGTTATCTGTTACATGTCACATGTCATTGTGTTAGTGTTTATGATAATTAATAATTTATTTTATATAGATTTTGACACTTTATTTATTTATTCATGTCGTGTTCATATTATTTTTCTTTCATCTCATATTTTTATTATATTTTTTATGTTATATTCATGACGTACAAAATTTATATGTATGTAATATCTTGAATACGCTTATAATATTAAAAATAATATAAATACAACATGTGATAATTATAAAAAAAATTACAATTGCTTGCCTCACATAGCAAGTAATGATAACTTTTATCTTATTTTATAAGATTTTAAAAAATATGTGCAATTTTCACACTTCACGTGGGTCTTTTTTCTCTAGAACAGTTTAATATATAATTTTTATGTAATATAACATAAAATATAAAAATATTGAATTAAATAGTTTACTTTAGGGTATAACATAAAATGTTAAAAAGCAATTAAAATTAAATGATAATTAATTATAATACACATACACAACTTTTTAAAATTCATTATTAGTTATATTTTCAATTATACTAAACTCTATTAAAATTATATTAGTAAATAATTATAATGAAAA
Source organism: Adansonia digitata (assembly GCA_029448705.1). Taxonomy (NCBI): domain Eukaryota; kingdom Viridiplantae; phylum Streptophyta; class Magnoliopsida; order Malvales; family Malvaceae; genus Adansonia; species Adansonia digitata. Next base: position 956,056 of record JAQSVH010000005.1, read on the forward strand.
ACTATATTTATAATTATCTAATCCTTTTAAAGTTATTTTTTAATTTTTATAGGTTATGAACATTGGTTCGTTCATTCATGTTAGTGTTATTACTTCGTATTGTATTGTATTTTAATTATTTTTGTGCAATGCTCAAAATGATTAAATCTAATTAGCATTATTCCAATAACTCTCAATTTTATGTCACATTCATTTCATATAAATTTCATATGTTCGTATATTTGTATTGTGATGATATTATCTTTTCACGTCATGTTGTATTTTAATTATTTTTCATGTTATGTTCATATGTGACACTATTTAAATAACTTTCAATTTAGTTTCATGTGTCGTATAATGATTAGTCTTTAATTTTTTTAAAAAAATAAGGATATATTTTATTTTTATATTTATATTATTGAATAACAAATTATCATATTAATAAATTATTGGTAAAAATTAAAATATTAAATAATAATAATAATAAGAGATAGGTTGATGTAATTAACTTTAAAAATTTTGAGATTTAAATCAAAAGAAAAAAATATTATGATCATTAAATAGTAAAAAGCTTTGTTAAATGATATTATAAGTTACTAGATAAGTAGTTAGGTTTATATTTTATTATTTTTTATTTTTTTAATATGAATTAAATAATGCATATAAATATAATTTAAATGAATTAAAATTTAATATTATTTTAATTTTTTTGCATATAATATATAGAAAGAATCTAATTCATTTATTCATATTTTTTACATTTATAATTTGCTTTAAAAATTATTTTCAAGTTAATAATAAATCCAAACATATTAGTACATTTATAATTATGTTAATAATTATAATAAGTAGAGATGTAATTCTTAACTCACACATTCACATACAATATATAAATCCAAACACATTAGCACATAGTACATACATATATGTATATAAGTTATATATTATTCTCTTTGTAATTTTTCTTATTTTTTTAAAAAAGGATGATTAAGAAAGACTTATGGTCATTAGCTAAACTATCTAAGTTATACTATAAAAGATTGAAATAGAAAATAATTCATTTATTTTAAGTCCATATATAAAGAAACATATACTTTATTTTATACCACATGATACAATATTATGGTAGGGCAAGCAATGTTTAATATTATGGCGATTGAGTAACCTAATTTAAATCACATGACAATATATTATAAAATTGAAATTAAAAACAATATAATTGTTTTATATAACATAGATAGTGATAAAAGATTATATAATATATCATATGATAGGAGATTATGATTAATTGGTCAACCAGGTAACATTTAATACTATGGTCATTTGCTAAATTAATTTTTATAATTAAAAAATTAAAATATAATTTTATATTTGTATTCATAAGTTGGATTAAATTATTTATAACTCAAAAAAATTTAAATTTTTTATCTAAAATCGAATAAAACTTGAACCGATTCGGTTAAAAATCTAAATTACTATTTAAATACTTAAATTAAAAGGAAGATTTCTCTTTTTATATGTAAAATTAAATTATTTTAAAAAATAATTTTTTACTTTAATTAATTAATTTTTTTTTAAAATGGTAATATTAATAGAAAAAGGGAAAAAAATTACACGTTACTTTAGACAACTTTCCTCTTTCACTGATGGGGGCATCGAGGCAAGGGAACGTGCAGTATTTGAACCATGGATCTGGATCCACTCCAATTCGAACTACCACCGCACTGTTCTCTCTCTCTCTCTCTCTCTGACTAACCATTCTTTTCTTTTCTTTGGGTTTTTTTTTTGAAGTTAATTTATTTATATATTAATAACATTCAAAGGAGAGAGAGAGAGAAAGAGAGATAAAGAGAGCTCCAAGACCCATTTAGCTTTGACTGTCCATTATAAGCTCCACAAACCCAAAAACATAGCCAGCAGCAAGGACTGCAGCAGTGAAGAAATTGATGGTTCCGCTGCTACCTCTGCTCTGCTCTGCTCAGCTCAGTTGACTGCTCACACTCCCAGGCTTTGATGAAAAGATGGCGGTGGTTTGGCCTTTAATTTCTATCAATTTTCAAAGCTAAACACACAAACAATAGACAACCCTTTCTTTGTTACATGGGTAAGCACCAAGCACGGACTCTCCTTCCCCAACAGCTATTTTCTCAAATTTAATCCCTAAAAACGTAGTGAAAAGGGAAGGACGGAACTGGGAACTGGAAAGCAAGCTCTCTGTCTATAAAGGATGAGCAAAAAGGGGTTTTAGCCTATCTGCAGCTTTTGCACATCTTTAGGTCTTTACTTTATAAGGAAGTTCAACTTCAACCACCATGTTTTCTTCTTTTTCTTCCTTTTAAATCTCCACACGGGAATAATCTTTTCTTTTTTATGCTCTCTTTTCCCTTCTTTTCCATAATTTTTAGTATTTTCTTTACGTTTCCTTCATGCAGGAATAGGAGGAAGAGGGAAGGATAGAGATCACACTGACTGCTGCTTACTGCTTACAAGTTGGTAGGTAGAGCTTGTGGCTGAGAAAGAAGTTTTACTTGTACTAACCTTACTGAAAACACTCAATTAAGAAAGTAAATAAAGAATACTGAAGCTAAACAATTTTTTGGAGAGTTTTGGGGGGGTTGGTGTGCTTTCCATTATGGATGGTTATGAAGCAACCAGAATTGTGTTCTCAAGAATCCAAAACTTGGAAGCAGAAAATGCGTCCAGAATCATGGGTTTACTGCTCATTCAAGATCATGGTGAGAAGGAGATGATTCGTTTAGCCTTTGGTCCTGAAGCTTTACTTCACTCGGTGATTCTCAAGGCGAAGAAGGAGCTTGGTCTTCCCACTAACTCTTCTTCTATATCTTCAACTCCGTTGTCTCCTCCTTTTCTTGCGAACAGTTCAAATCCTGTTACTATTTCAAGACAAAACTCATCTGCTTCAAGGCTGCTAGGGAGCAGTGGAGTCAATCTTCCATTTCTTTCGATCCCTACCAACCATTCCACTTTTTCTGGTGGTTGTTCTTGGTCTGCTTTATCTGATCTTCCAAACCCTGATGAGTTAATCAGTCCAAGCAGTGGGTCTTTAAATCCTTCTTTGCCTTTCCATGGAAATGGAGGAGGCAGTACTGATATGATTGATGAGTTTCAACTTCAGGAACAACGTTCTTTTCTCAATGAGAGCTTACCACTGCTTAACCCCCAAAACCATGATTTGTTCTACCCGCAAGCTGCCGACTTGTCCTTGAGTTCAGCTGCTGATGCTTGTGGTAGCGCTGACTCGATGGGTTTCCCCTCCTATTGGGGAAGCTCCTTTCACGGGATTTGCTCTCCGAGTGATATCTTAGGAGGCGATGACCCGGCTTGGTGGAAACCCTGCTTGTATTTTGCTAGAGGGTACTGTAAAAATGGGAATACTTGCCGATTTATCCATGGTGTGGCTGGGGAGTCTGGTTCAATGCTTGCCGGTGCAGAAGTTGACACCATGGTTGGCTCACCTAACAAGATTGAGATAATGAACCATTGCCATGAGTTACTTGGATCTAAATCAGCTCGGCAACGAAGGTTGGTTGCTGCTTCACAGCTCATGGCCTCTGCTTCGTTTCCTTACTCCCCGAAGTCCGTGAATATATTTCTTCAACAGCAGCAAAATGATACTCAGAGGTACTTGCTGATCAATCCCTTATTCTGCTGTCTAGTTCTAGCATGTAAATAAATATACTGTCCTGACTTACTTGTTTTTGGTTCAAACTATAGGGCTGCAACCGCTGCTGCTTTGATGATGGGTGATGATATGAACAAGTTTAACCGTTCCAGGCTTGAAAGGAACGGGTTTTCGATAAAGGGTGAAGCAGGAATGGTTAACCCAGCGTCAAGACAGATCTACCTGACTTTCCCAGCTGATAGCACTTTCAGAGAGGAGGACGTGTCAAATTATTTCAGGTTTTTTGTTGAACACTGTACTTCAATTAGGTTCTAGCATCACTTCTATGTCGTTACATTTTGGAAAAATTTCATTTTGTTGCTAAAATTGTTGTGTTTCTCCATGAACATGAAGTATTTATGGACCTGTTCAAGATGTGAGGATACCTTATCAGCAGAAGAGAATGTTTGGGTTTGTTACTTTTGTTTACCCTGAGACGGTGAAGATCATTCTGGCTAAAGGAAATCCTCATTTCGTTTGCAACGCTCGGGTTCTGGTGAAGCCTTACAAGGAGAAAGGGAAAGTCCTAGACAAGTACAGCCACCTCTCTCTCGCATTTAAGAATCTATTTTTGGATGACTTGAGGACTCGATCATTTAAATCTTTTAATGCTATTTGTTGTCCTGCAGGAAGCAGCTGCCACAACAAGTGGAAAGAGGAGAGTTCTCTCCTTGTGGCACCCCAACTGGCCTTGATTCCAGAGACCCATTTGACCTTCAGCTAGGTAAGCAGATGTCGAGGAACCGATGATGTCCCCCGTTTATTTTGTTTCTTTGTTATATTTGCCTAACAATAACTGTGTGAAATTAGGAGCAAGGATGTTTTACGATGCACAGGACATGTTATGGAGGAGAAAGTTGGAGGAGCAAGCTGATCTGCAGCAAGCCCTTAAGCTTCAGAATAGAAGGTTGATGGGCCTGCAACTCCTTGATGTAAAGAAGCACCATCAGAGGGGCCTTTCCAGTGGAAGTCCTATTCCATCACCTGGTCACTCACCCAACCCTTATAGCCATTGTTTTGTACATCCTCAATTTCACAGCAGCCAAGAAGCTCCACAAGGTATACGTTCCCATTCAAATATTACAATCAATCATCTACTATGATTATCTGCCTAATGCTTATGAATCAGCGTTCTATACTGGAAAGAGTAAATGACTTGCAATCTTCCGTTGCAGAGAATTGTTCTAGCCCTGTGCTGGCTATACCTGTCACTGTTTCCGAGAAACAAACAGCTGGCACAGCTACGGCTGCTGGTAAAGAATCGGTGCCTACTGAAGAGAATGGCAGCCCTCATTGTGAAAATGGTGATCTGCCAGAAAGGTAAACTGAGTAAGGGAACTTTGTGCATTCAGATTGAAATTGGGAGTACGCTGAGAATAGCAAATAGGATTTTTTGTTTAGATTTGGGTACAATTTCTATCAAGTTCATTTCTATGATCTCTATGGTTTGATATCCAGTCTGGGGATGAACAAAGAGTCCATTAATTATAAAATTTATGTGACTTTTGTAACTAATTGCAGTTTGGAGGACAACCTTCCTGATAGTCCTTTTGCATCTACTGCAAAAGCCTCTGGAGAGTACCTAGCTTTCTCCCATGCCATAGGGGAGAAGAATGCTTCAGTCTCGGCTTCCTCTGTAGACGATAATTGGATTTCTTCAACCTTACTTCCTGGAAATAATGCATTAGACATGGCATCCTTCAACTCCTTCAACTTCCAAATTCCCAGGTAGATTCGGAGAACCTCTCTTCTTGGTTCAATAACATTATCATTACTGTTATAAACAGAATTATAAGTTTGGAAATAATATGTATCAAAATGATATGCAACTTGACTTGTGCCTCATAATTCAGGTTCTCGTCTGGACATGGGACAATTGGTATGTATGCAGGCACTGGCGGCCCAACTTGCCCCGTTGGAATTTAACTTCCTATGGTTTGGTAAATGGATAGCTTAGAATTCTTTTCCTTAATGCATTGTTTCTGTTTTGCTTTCTAGATATACGCTTTGCATATTTTGTTTTGTTTTCTTTTGTTTATTAATGAGGTTTGCTTCTCTTTACAGGAAGACAAACCAAACAAAAAATAAATTTGAGAATCAGAGATCTGTAGAGAGGTCCGCCGCGGGAACCAGAAACAACTCAACAGATACTGATGTCGTCATCAAATATTATATTACTTACTACCATAAAAAAATGCATAAAAAGAAAGGCAGTGAAGAAAGTGGTTCAGCCATTCCTTTCTTTTGTTGTAATATTGTTATCTATTCGTTTCAGTAGTTGAGTTTGGACCACAGGTAAAAGCAGCACAGAAGTTAAAAAAAAAAAGGATGAAACAGTCGATCTGTAGTTGTAAACTCCCCTTGAACTGTAATTTCTGCCTCTAATCACTGATGGTTTCCCTGGAAGAAACAAAGAAAAACCCAAATCTAGTCTTTTAGTTTGATAGTGTAATGCTTGTTAGGTTATAATCAAAAACCCTTTTCTTTTTTGTACAGCATCAGCAGAAATAGGGAAACACCCAGAGGCAGAAACTGTAGATGCAGAGTGTAATCTATGGCCCTCTGGGGGTAAAAATGGAGTCATAAACATTAGCCAAATCTGAGTTTCAGAGTGTTTACCTTATGTTCTTGTTATTTGTAGCCGGTTGCTGCACAAAGAAACATTGGCAACCCTTTACATTAAGAGACACAAGATTTTTATTCGCAACTAGTAAAGGCAAAGGCATAAGAATTCAGAAGAAAAAGTAATAATTTCTAAATTGTAATCAGATTGGTATTTTTGCTTTCTGTCTGTTTTTAAGCTTTACATATATTATTATTGGCAGTACAACAGTTTGTCTCCATGTTAGAATCTCTCCTGCAAAGGCAAAAGCAAAAGCAAAAACAATAGCTTTATTAATTGGGTGGGGTTCATAGTTGCCTTTAGAATTTAGATATTGCCGTTCATTGAGGTGAAACGTGAAGGGGGCCCAGAAGGCACATGACATGAGTGGCCGACAGTGGAAGTGGGGTCCTAACTCTCGTTTTAGTAAAGTGGTTCTAATTTACGTTGCCAGGTTGTAAATGGGGTCACTTCCATACGAGCAGCAGCAGAATCAGCCCCACCATGTGACTGAGACTGAGCGATCGATGCATGGCTTGCATTAGGCGATAGCATCATTCATAGATCTTTGCAACAAAATAAAAAAGAAAAGATAGAAAGGTGTGAATGTGATTGCCAAACGAATGATAAAAGTGCACGGTTGCAATGCAAACGCAGTGGGAATCTTTTGGGCTGTGTGTGTAGCTTTTGGCTTTTCTTTCTGCCATTGTCGCAGTAAAATTTTTTCTTTAATTTTTATCCTTTCCGGTTTTTTTTTTGTCTGCTTTCACTGTGGCCTGCCTTGATGTCTGCAATCAAGGGCAAGGAAAGCGAAGTTTAATAGTCCCCAAATTTTGAAAAAATATATCATTTTGGCCCTTAAATTTTAAAATGTAATGATTTAGCCCTTAATTGCAAATATGAGAACAAATCAGTCCCATATATATATATATATAAGCATTTTTGTTAGTTTTCTTTTTCTTTTTGATAATTTTGATAGCTTTTCTATTACCATTGTATTAGAAGTTAGCTGGTGACATAAGTCATTTGTTGGTTGTAATTAGATTTATTCATGGTTGAGCTGGGTCGAGTTCATGTAGGATATTATATGTTATAGATTTGTTCAAGCTTGAAATATGGGTAGGTTTTTTATTAAGCCTGTTTAAATCTACTCAGATTATTTTTTAATTTAATTTTTAATGATTTTATATTTTTTAATAAGTTTTTTGTTAATGTTCTTTTAGTAGCTTCCATTATAAAAATATTTCAATAGGTTAACAATTAGTAACATAAAACTATAATAATTATTATAAAATATATATAATTATATTATAGAAATATAAATTTTGTAATTAAAAAAAAACCTTATTTAGGTTGAGCTAGACCCGAGCTTAAAATTTTTTGTCTAAGGCTTGACCCGTTTCTTAAATGAACTTTATATTTTGTAATCAAATAATAAACTAGTTTTTAACGATTTACTAAATAAGTTTATTCATGAAAATAAATAAATTAAATATACCTTACTAGAGTTCAATTCGTTTAATAAATAAACTTTAAAATTTTAAATCATAACTATTTATTTAACTAAATAAATAAAGATAAACGAACGAAAATCAAATTATTTATGAATTATTTATCGGATGTTCTATCATTTACAGCTAAACAACAAGAAGCAATTTACAAAAAATGATTCACATTTTTCATTATGTATTTCACAAAAAAACAAAAAAAAAAAAAGAATTGATCAACTTTAAATAATTTAATTCCAAATGTTACCAAAAAAAGAAGTTTTTGTATTCTTAATTGTGTAAAAGCTAATTAGACGAAGTAAATGATAGTTTTTCTTTTATGTCTAATTGACCCCAACGTAAAATTAGGAGTGATTAGATCAAAAGATTATAAATCAATTTAGACAATTTATAATATTTTAAAATTATGTAAACCTCGTCGTCTGATATGTCAACCATTGTAATAATAAACAACTTAAGATTTTACCCGTACTTTAAAAAATTACGTGAGCGCATTCCAGCTTGTACTTATGTTTATATTATTGTCTGTTAAACTTATGCCTGTTTTTAATGAATATTCTTTCTATGCATTTTAAGTAAAAATTTGAGGTACATTCAGTTAATTGAAATGAAATAAAATAATTATTTATTAAGAATAGAATAAAATAAAATGAAATAAAATAATTTTATT